>JAQIWG010009228.1:0-10808 GCA_034695025.1 Chamaedrilus cognettii | reverse complement strand
GCCAAATTTCATCAAATATAATTATGTTTGCCAAATTTCATCAAATATAATTATGTTTGCCAAATTTCATCAAATATAATTATGTTTGCCAAATTTCATCAAATATTTGGTATAAATGTATATCACCTTCTTCTTGAACGTTGTTGGCATGTTTGATTAAAATATTTCACTTTAATATTTTGTGATAAAGTATCCTACAGGAGAATAATCTAGTCCATATTGTATAGAACTTTACTGTACATGACATGAAAAAAGTGTAAAATTCTTGTGAATTTACTTCGCTTAGTCAATTTTTCATAGTCAATTTTTTTTAGTCAATTTTTCTTAGTCAATTTTACCTTAGTTGTGTTTCAAGATTTTAACTGAGGCTTTCGCTGTTCAATATGTATACTTTGTTCTTTGCCGTTTCAGATTCATTAAACAGTGACTTCGTGACTGCCCTGCAATCCTATCCAACTAGATATCCTTTTGAAAGCTGAATCTTCTAATCATTGATACTAGTTGCATACTAGTTGGCATCAGTTCACTGTGTCCAAGTCTGTAACGGCTAGTTTGAATTTTTGTTGGGTCAGGGGTCAGGTCAAAGTTCTTGTTTGAATAACCAGTTTCAAAGTTTTCTAATTTGCTCTACCAGCAATTTCCAGTAAATTTATATCATATGATAGTTATTGTTGCTTTGTATCTACTCCATTGCTCAAATTAAGGGGTTTAACTTTATAGAAAGCATCGCATTAAAAAGGTGATGTTTACTCCAGTGTTTATGCCAGTTAAGTGTTCTAAGAAGCAGACTAACAGCTTTTGCTAAAATGGCAATCTCCTATACTAGAGAATAATTCTGGGTTAAATTATGCACTAAAGTTCTGACTATGCCAATTTTATGTCAAGTTTCTTGACGCTAGATGCACTATCGTGGAGGCGATCGTCTCGTTCATATCTCTCCTGTCTGTTATCGGCCTCGCCGGCTTTCACACATTCCTCGCAGCATGCAACCTTACAACCAACGAAGATGTGAGTATTCTCTAATGACCAGTTGCTCAATCGAGAGCTCTTTGGTTTTAAATAATCATAGAGCAAAAGTGACGTCACGACCCAAGCAGATCTCGCAAATTAGGTCGAAGATATTCATATAACTCACTATTATTGGCGAGTTTTTTGAATGTCAATTCAAATAACTCTCGAGTAAACAACTAAATCTTGAACACGAGAGCGCTGATGTTGCAGATTAAGAAGGCGCATTCAAAAGGGGGCAAGAACCCGTATGACCGAGGCTCCTGGTGCACCAACTACTGCGAGGTCGTCTGTGGCCCCACACCACCCAGGTGGATACACGTGGAAGGGGGCGCTTTAGTCCAATGCAACCCTTTCTGGCTAACTAAAATTATGGGCTTTTTTAAAGATGATGACTATCTTTGACTATGCATTACTAATTTTACTTCTCTGTGATTGATATTGATCCACTAGGATTGACCTTGATCCACTTTTATTGACCTTGACCAGCTTTTATTGATCTTGACCAAATCTCACCCCCGTGTCTCACAATAGCTGGCAGATAGCTTTCAGTGCTGCCCTCTGAGTTCCTGCTTGATGTGACCAGATGGAATTCTGGATATAAAAATGACACCAGATGAAATGGCTAGATATATAAATGACACCAGATAGAATGCTAGATATAAAAATGACACCAGATAGAATTCAAGATATCAAAATGACACCAGATAGAATGCTAGATATAAAAATGACACCAGATAGAATTCAAGATATAAAAATGACACCAGATAGAATATTGGATATAAAAATGACCAGGGACTAGATTCTCAGCTTTCCTTCTAAGTAAGATTAAAAAAAATGTATTCAATCACTGACCGCCATGGCAGTTTCAAATGACAGCAGCTAAGATTTTCTTAAGAGCTTCTTAGGACTAAAATTTGCCTATGACGTTCTGAGATGACAAACTGCAGATATAAGTTTGCCATTGTATGACATCTTTCTATATATCATTTTTGCCTATATGTTCAGACCAGTGATATATGAATTTCTATAAAAAAGCTTAAGTTCAATGTCACCTACTAATAGAATGAAATTATTTTTCATGGTATTCAAGAGCTCGAAGATGAATTATTTAAGCATTTATTTCATTTTAATGTACTGGTGAGATACTAGATATTTAAATCATAGTTTAGCAATAAACCGCATCAAAATAAAAGTTTTTTAGGAAGTCATTCAATTTTTGTACTATTGCCCAGATACGCTCTGTTTCAGTTTGATAGACGCGCGAGGCACCGTTACGGTGGAGCGAGGCACGACCAATCAGAACAGAGCTTCTGGCATCGGTGCGTCTAGCCACCGACATGCTCCTTCCTTGCAACGATACGATCAACGAACGAACTTGTCGACACTGAACGGATCTATGGCTACGGGGTCTACAATGGTTGTCAACAATGGGTTCACGGATACTGGGTCCATGTTCGCTGTAAACAACGGGTTCACAAAGAATGGGAACACTGCGGCGACATCAAACGGGTCGGGCACGGTCAGTAGTAATGGCTCCTCGACAATGGCAACACGATTCAACACCAATCGTCCGTATCCCACAGTCAGTGCTCTCGCTCAGATTTCTGTCGTTGCGATTCACGTTTGTTATCCTAATTATTTGTAACATTAGTTAATATTTGCGAGATTCCGACAAATGCCAAAATTTGCCATTGACTCCGGCAAATTACAGCAATTGCGGGAGACTCCGGCAAATGTTCTCAATTGCCTGAGACTCAAGCGAATGCCGGCAATTGCCAGAGACGCTGACAAAAGCGGGTAATTTCCAGCAACGACTCTATCTGAGAGTGGTTAAAAACAGCACTTGATATGTAGCTGGCGAAAGCCGGCAATTGCCAGAGACCGCAAACGTCTAAACCTGTGTGAGAACATGGATATTAACAGATTTGATGATAAAAAGGGGGTTAGTTAGTTATAATAATTAATATATTATAGATCAATTATTAATATTTAGTTATGTTATAGTTATTTAAATATCATTAGATAATAGTGTTGCATTATACGCACATATAAATTACGGTGCATCACACGGCCCAACATTCTTCAATCACACTGTCTTTAGTCTGAAAATGTTCCATTGAGCCACAATTATAGTTATCCTGCCTATTTTTTTCCAATTCTGATTTGATTTTGCGAACCTGGATGTTCAAATTTTGTATCGCGTAGTCCCCAGTGTTATTATGCTTTTTCTCGTTAGAGTTATACCCTGGCAGTCCCGAGTTTGAGCCATTAAAGTAATCGTTGGCTTTTGGCGACTTTCAATATTGAGTTCGGTCGCGATCGGTCATGACCGATTAAATTCATTTTGAAAAGGGTTTGAATGAGTTTTGGCGACTTCAAATATTGAGTTGGGTCGCGACAGGCTGTGACCCATTTGATTGATTTTAAAATTCCTTTTGAAAGGGGTTAGGGTTAGTTGTTCTTAGTTGTGCTATGCAAGAAAATTGTTGATGATTTTCCATCGTAGGTCAATAGTCGCAAGAGTGATCTTAATTTCTTTTTGAAGAGGCTGAAGTAATTGGTATTAATTACCTATTCAAACGGTGTTCCAAACAGAAGTTTGCAATTTAATTAGACACTTTAAACATGCTGCTATATATTTAAACTAATTAAAACAATTATTGCGACAATGTTAAATATGGTCGATATGGTAAACGATGTTCAATATATCTTGCTTATATTGTAAAATTTTAAGTGGTAAGTGGACCCCTTTTGATAATGAGCAGGCTGTTACTAATTGTCCAAGAAATTTAATATATCAATTGAAAAAGAATGAATATAGGGACAGGTATCTGAATCCCTCTAAATTTTGTAAAATGTGGGGCATATGATGCACCCTAATATAAATACTCTATTACAAGATGCGATGTTTTTGTTTGCAGCAAGCTTTCACGACATAGCAAAGGCTAATGTACGGTATAATACAGTTCAAGTCCGAGTATGGCCAAACTACAGCACTGAACCTGCAGACAAGTGCATATGGAAGTTCGATGAACGCTGTTGATCAGGCAAGAAGAACAGCGGCCTTGCTGGATAGCGTTGATGGCGGATTACATGAATTGAGTTGAGATAGTGATCAGGAGTGTGACCAATCAGCGTGCATGAACCATCAAACCATCACAGGTTGCAGCTCTTACCTTGATTCACGCACGCCGATTGGTCGATTTGTGAGTGTTGAGAGGATACAAGTGAAGTGAACCACTGCTGTGGACAATCATGACTGTGGTGCTAGGAGGTCAAACTATTTGAACATCGTCGCATGCTGTAAATAAAACTCTTCAGTAGGCCTACTGTAATTTATTCAAGTATTCTTCAAATTGAAAGTCGCCAAAGCCTTTTAAAAATTAATTAACATTGCCAAAACCCTTCAAGAATTAATTAAAACGGACGTGGCCCGGACGTGTCCGGATGCTAAATTCAAAGTCGCCAAAGGCCTTTTCAAAATCATGCAAAAATTAATTCAAATGGATGCGGCCCGGACGCGTCCGGAGACTAAAATGAAAGTTACCAGAGCCATTTCCAAAACCATTCAAAAATTAATTTAAACGGACGCGTCCTGGATGCGTCCGAAGGATAAATTCAGGTTTCTTAATCTTCAGGGTTCAGGGAATTTTGATGGTCCTTGAAAGTCCTTGAATTTTAGTGGTCCTTGAAAAATTCCTTGAATTCTTAAGGTCCTCGAAAAGGTCCTTGAAAGTCCTTGAATTTTTTTTTCTCATCCGTAAGAACCGTGTCGTGTATTAAATATCTATACTATAGGATTGCTTGATTGTGTGCTCAAGCAGTTTACTAGGGCCTAGTTGTGTGTTGAGAAGTAGGGTTTGTTTGGATAATTATTAATTAACAGCTAAAGTGTGATCTTGTTATATCTATTAACTCCTAAATATTCCTGCTCGTTTATTGCACGTTTTATATTTTTACATGATTTGTATCAAGATCGCAATGGAAACGCGTGATTTTTCAATTTTTAGTTGTATCTTTTAATTTCCTTTATTATTACGCAAGTAAGGAGTATATTTAAATACCTTTATTACGTTACATTAATATCTTATAGGGATGAAATGTTTCATCATGTAGTTTTTCCATACGTCATTCATCAGGCTAAAATGTTGGCAAGTCATTTTATCTAGCACCAAATGAACAAATACATTTGCACAATACTCTTCAAATTCTTTGCATTTATATATTGTCTATATAAATTAATCATTAAGTTATGAAACCTTGCAGTATCTGTTTCATTAGTTCGTCAAGTTCACTTCACCGTTCCTATACCCAGATTCGTCCAGGCCTACATTAATTAGGCCCCCGATGTGCCCAATAGATATTTTGCCAAGGCAGAAGAATTGCACCGTTTTGAGAACAGGAACAAAATGTCTCTCAAGCTAGTGCAGAAATATACAAGTGCAGAAGCATGGCAAGCCCATCTAATTACATCGTAGCTGGACATTTTGTGCTTTAAATAATGAAATGCAGTGCCTCTCCATTCATCCGTGGGTGCCGGGTCTAAATTGTAAAACGTGACATTTTTTCTGCATGTTATTTTCGCGGTTTTGGGGTTTGCCTCTCAAAAATTTAGCTGCACTTAGAACTTGAAAATTGTATTTGCGACTTTTCATCAAGGAATAATTCAGAGTTTTTTCCTCTGATGAATGTTACCAGAAGATGGCGATGGAGATACTACAAAAATTCATAGAAATTGGACCCCTTGATCGTTTTGGCACATATTATCATTAATCCCCAGCGACGTTTTGATCACTTTTAATACTAATATTTTAAAATTCACTTTTAATACGTCAAAAGCCATAAGTTTCTTTCAATAAAAAAAACTTAGCCGGCACCCACGCATTGACTAGCCAGTCTTATAGGGCTGATTAAATTAAGATCATTAGTGCAACTGGGCTATGTCGGAGAAATATCCGAGCAGATCGGCGATGGTGAATTCAAATGTTATTCCGGAGTCTGGATAGCATTTGCCGATCATCTCCTCAAAGTACTTGTACTGCTTGAGGAACTCGTCCTGCATGGAATGCCACACGACCTGTGACACGCAGCAGCAGCTGAATTATAATACTGAGGCCTAGTTGTTCAATGGAGAGTTATTTAAATGATCTCCGATCTAATTTGCGAGATCTGATTGGGTCGGGACGTCATTTCTGTTCTGTGGCAATTTAAAACCAAATAACTCTCGATTGAGCATCTGGGCCTGAATGATTGCATTTAAAGAATGAATTGTATCTATGAATTCTGAATTGAATCTATGTATGCATTACAAGTAAAATATATTGAAAATGACTATAATAATTATAACTTTGACTTTACTTTTTTACATATTACCTATAAAAATTGACGTGTTAAAATGACTAGGATAAATATTCAGATTTTGTATCACTTCTGGCAACTCGTCGTTCAAATTTTCTTTGATATTTGAGACAACTGGTCGGTCTTTGCTCGCTAATGAACACAAAGTGACATCGCAATAAAGATACCATTCCAAAAAGTATCCAAACCAAAACTAACAGCTAGTTGCTAGACCTCGATTTGAGTGCGATTTATGTGCGATTTAGTGACGTAGTCCGATTTAACTAAATTTTCTGTTGCTAGACCTCGATTTGAAGTGCGATTTAGCAATCTGCAAATTAATTTTTTTAATCCCACATTTCTGCGATTTGAAGTGCGATTTAACGGCCAAAACATTGGAAAGTCAGTTACGGTTCAGGATTCAAATTTTCACGATACTATTGAACATTCAGCACTACTGACACGTACTAACACGATTAGGGCCTTCCGGAACGCTAATAAAGCCCCAGGGTTCAGCGATATTTGTGCTCATTTGCTAAATCGCACTACTATTAAACCAAGGAAAATCGTCGAGCAACCAAAAAATTTCAAACCGCAGTTTAGCTCAAACTGCAGTTTGAGTAATGTGCGATTTAGCATATTTTCAAATCAAAGTCTAGCAACCAGCCGTAATTGTCCAGGTCATTCATATCGCCAAAAGCTGCCTATAATGTCGATCATTGCCGATACCTGAAGCAGGTTCTCTTCTTCACAGAGATGCTTCTCCACTTTGCGATACAGTTGTTCCAGGCCCTTCTTCACCTAAGTACCATCAAATCCAGTCATTGACTAAGATCAGTTCGCTGCAAAGATAAGCAATTCCGTGACAAAATAATAATTTAAAAAAAGTATGATAAACAAATAAAATAAATTATTTTCTACAAAAAAACCTAAGTCGTCTGATCACAAGATATACAAACTAACTAAAAACATGAAATTCCTCAACAAAATCGATAACTGAAAAGTTCAATTTTACGAATCCAAATGTAAATTTTACTCATCAAATGCGGCTATCAATAAAATAAAAGCGGACACTATAATTTCCATTTATTGAACAAGATCAGTTACTATATACAATGAAACGAACTGCCAATTAATTTATAGAGTAATTAAAAACACAGATTCTGATTAAATGCAATCACTAAAGATGGGGTCCTACCTCCTTGCCAGGGTACTCCTTGATGACTTTCCTCAGCTCCTGCTTGCTGAACTGAAGCTGAAAGCCGACCTCCTCCGCTCGTAAACCCCCTGCCAACTTGCTTTCAATTCCGTCAAAAAATATCTGCAACAGAAAAAAAATATGTGTAGCAGAAAAAAAATTTGTGTAACAGAATATCGTAAAATATATTTAACCAATAAATTGGTGACATATATAACAAATAAAAGATAGAAAACGAATAAAATTTATGCCAACTTGTACAAATCAAATAAGGGACTTGAGTTGTTATTTTTAAAATAAAGTAATGCAAGCTTTTGAAGCGGATGGAATAAGTTTGAAGAAGGAAAAGTAAACATGACATTGTTAAAATTTGAGAATCATGTAACGAAAAACGAATTTATCCAACAAAAAATCCAAATAACAATCCCAACTCCTGGAACTTATATCAACCTTGTTAAAGGGCCAGGCGACGAAGAACAAACAACTCCATTTACACGCACCATACCCAAAGGACGGCCTACATAGGCGGGACCCTCCCAACCCCTCTCCCAGTAATTAGGGGGGACCCCTCCTCATAAATCCCCCGGTACCCGGGGGGCACCTCTCCCCACCCCTCTCCCGGTACTTACGTGCACTTTGTCGAGAGGCCGGCCGAGGTAGGAGGTGACGTAGGCCTGGACGTACTCCTGGTAGCGCTGACGCGCCTCCTTGCGCTGAGGGTCGAGACTGGCGATCTTCAGCTTCGACAGCGTCGCTGCAGCAAGCACAGCAGCAGCACGGCATCAGCAGCACTAACATTAGAAGGCCTTCATGCAAGGGTGTATTTTGATCAATGTGTGGCCATGAGAGTAAAATGTCCAGTTATAAATCTCAAATTTAATATACAGGGACAGGAAATGAGCAGTTATAAAATTCACATCTTAATCAATAATATGTATCAGTTGGAAAGTAAAAATGCAGTGACTTACCAATTAAGCGATGATAGTTCTCTGAAAACAGAGAAATCAAATATGATTGAACTGACAGATTAAAAAAACCGAAGTGGCAGCCTTAAAATTGAACAGACTCAAGCAAATCGCATCAATAATACACAACAATTGGTAGCCGCACAGTTAGTAGGGCCTACCCCTGCAGACTGGGGTAAAAAGAGTATAGGCCTGCAGCCAAAGCTTCCCAGGTGAGTTGTAAAAGGCCACTAAAGAAGGGGGGCGATTCATTTGACTGTAATTGTCTTTGCTACTGCATATTTTTCATTTTCTCACATATTTGGTATAAAATTGCATATATTAAATTTATCGCATTTTTCTGCATAAAATAAAATTCTACGAATTAATGTCAAACAGACAAACAGTTTGAAGCAACAGTTTGAAGCAACGGTTTGAAGCAACAGTTTGAAGCAACAGTTTGAAGCAACATTAGGCCTACGCGCAAAAACTTTGTTGGACTGGATTGAAAGTGGAGCAAAAAAGAGTATTTTTCAATAATTAACTAAATTACATGATATCAATAGAAATCAGTCCTTACATCATATCAAGAAAAATTAGTCCTAGAAAACAACCAAAATTTTGTTAATTATCGCAATTTTTTAAAATTGTTACATTTTTCTAAGGTTTCTCGTACATATTCGAGGTGATGCAACGAGCACCGACCGAAAAGGACGACTTCGCGAGGAGTCTTCTGACTCTCCCCGGCGGCACGCGTAATCTCCTGGAAGATGACGCCGATGAGCTTGGCGTACGCCTTATCCAGATCCGTCCGCCGCTCCACCCCCCGGTAGATGGCCTCGGCGTGGTTCGCAAAGTTCTTCACGCAACAACACAGCTTGCATGTATATTTATGTGTTTACATTATGCATAATCTTATGTGTTATTCACGTATGTCTGCTTTTATGTGTTATTTGTGCATTGTGTTGTTTGTGTTTTTATGTTACTTTTATTGTATTTTATATTATTCATGTAAATTAACAGAGCTGATGCGTTCTAGTCTACTAAGCAATAAAATATAACGATCAGCCGATAGGGCGAGTTCAACGCCGTAGTTGTAGCTTTCACTGCCTTAAAAAAAAAAAAATATTCTGATCGCATAAATTACTTATCAAGTTGATTACCTAATGTCACGTTATCAAGTGCGATAAAGCTATAATAGAATAACATATATAAAACCAAAATAATGTATTTTAATTTGACATGCATGCATTTATTATTATTGCAAACGTTATATCAAAGAATCAACAAAAAGCAACAATTATTTTATTACAGTAGACCCATAGTACGAAACCATCCACGCTCAGATATGCCATGCAGTCTACCTCGAAACTGTGTACAAATGGCAGGACGCCGACTTTAGACTTCTTGTTCAGCTTGTGCTCCGAAATAACCTGCGTCTGATTCATCTGCAAAAAAAAATTATTTTTTATTTTTATAGCAAAAATCTTAGACTGAAGTTATCATAGCAACAGAATATTCTGCGGGTATCCATTATCATTGACATAAGGTATCTACAATAAAAGACCGACTGACATCAAGCAAAGTTTGTCCAAAGATTTTCATCAAAAAAATTTCCACAAAATGCCAATCCATAACTAATGAACAGACTTAAAGACTTCTTCTTCACTGTTCTGTCAAATGACAGGGCTTTGATTTCCAAATATTTGGCAGGTCTTTGATGTCCAAACCTTCCACCTAAGCAGGTCATCTATCCTCGAAAATACGTCGCCTTCCCGGTCCTCTCTTTCATTCCATTCTTCCATCCATCATATCTCTCAACAATCCCCCTCCTCTCATTACATGGCCAATCCATAGAGACAAGCAACATTAATAAAAAATCAGTGAACGCTAAGCAGATTAATAGAGTTAATCACGACTGACTGTGGTCATGTTACTGACCACAAACTTGTCAAAGTTGCGTTTGATCTGGACGAGGCAGTTGGCGAAGGTCTTGCTGAGAAAGGAGCCGGTGTCCTCCGCGCGCAACACGTGGCTGCCCATGCGCACGAGCATGTAGAGAGAGTTGCTGCAACAACACCGTCTCACACTTGAAACAACTCACTCAGAACGAATAATATCTGTAAGATAATTCTTTTTATAAGCTCTAAAATTATATATTAAAGATATGTATATAAATAATATGCCTATAAAAACGTGCTGTATCATTGTATCTATAGATACAATCTCTCTCATTCTCTGTCATTGTATCTATAGATACAATCTCTCTCATTCTCTGTCATTGTATCTATAGATACAATCTCTCTCATTCTCTGTCA
>JAQIWG010009227.1:0-10809 GCA_034695025.1 Chamaedrilus cognettii | reverse complement strand
AGAGAGAGAGAGAGAGAGAGAGAGAGAGAGAGAGAGAGAGAGAGAAATTAATGAAAAGAAAGTACCTTTGGTTTTTATTCAGATACTTAAAAATTGGTTTGATAATGTCAATATCTGTGGAAAATGGAAGAGCACATTGTCAATCTCGTTTCTGGTAACATGTGGCTTGGCAAGAGAGAATAATTTCCCCCATACCGTATATGTTGATGATATGCTTATCAAATTAAACAAGTCTGGTTGTAGCATGTTTGGCCATTTCCTTGGCGCATTGATGTATTCTGACGATATAGTTTTGCTTGCTTCTTCCATATTGGAACTGCAAACTATGATGAACATTTGTGCGGAAAAGATAGACCTTTTGGGTTTGAAAATAAATTCATCAAAATCTGTTGGGCTTAGAATAAGAATAGGAAAAAATAACAACAAAAAACTCTGTGACATTAATGTTAACAATGACAAAATTCCATGGCCTCCAAAAGCAAAATGCTTGGGAATTTATGCAAAAGGATCTGGTCAATTCAGCTGCAGTTTGGAATACGTCAAAGCCAAGTTTTACAGAACCGCCAATTCCATACTCAGCAAACTTGGGAGTCAAAGAAACCCCATTGCTACATTTAATATCAACAACGGCACTGCCGATTCCTATGTATGCAATTGAAGCACTAAAACCCACAAAAGCACAAATGGCCCCTTTGGAACAACCAGGGACGAGAACTTTCATGAAAATGTTTTGGACTTTTGACATTTAAATTGTCAGACAATGCCAATTGCATAGTGAATTTTTGCCAAAAGATTTACGAAAAGATATCCAGAAAATGTGCGTAATAACATGTTACGTAGAGACCGATAGAGCCAAATCACAAATCACTGGGCTTATAGTCCGTTTCGGCGCCGAAAGGCGCCATCGGGGACCTCAAGCCAGGGAGGCGCGGTGGCCAGGGAGTGTGAAGAATTTGGAGGAGATGAGCAGAATTGGGAGATCTGATCTGATGTATGAAAAGTTAAAGAAATTAACGAGACAAGACAGACAAACAAACAAGAGCAGCAGTATAAAACATGAAGCGGGGGAGATATTGACTGATCCTGAAGACATCAAGTGTAGATGAAAACGGTATGTGGAGAAATTAAATGACAAAGCGAGGAAACCAATTCGAAAGACATTGAAATGGAGAAGGAAATGAGTATTGAAGAGGATAATAAAGAACCGGCCTCCATAGGAGCCGCTCCCCACACATTTAAATTGAAACGATCGATGCCGATTCTATGCATGATGCTGGTAATGATTCAAAAGAGATTCGGGATCGGGGTTGGCGAGGGGCTCCCACAGAAGCTTTTCACGATGCTGGCAGATAGTTCAAAGGGCGCAGGCCTTTTAGGCTTCATTATCTAGACGCCCAAGGGTCAATTCGGCCCCAGAAACCCCCTGGGCCCCCAAAAGCCTCACGATGCCCCGCAATGTCCCTAAATGCCCCTGACAGCACTTTTAGCCCCCAAGCATCGCCGGGCACCCCAGCTAGTATATTTCAGAATAGAATGTATGCCGTCGTAATGCAGTTTACACGATTCTTTAGTATGACCTGAGGTAGCTTATGTATAATTTTGATTCTAGGCATGGCTAGAGGCCAAGGCCTGCCTAAGATAGGTCTTAGGCTTCAATAGCGATAACTATAAGAGTGTCAAGTCTAGTATACAATCTAGTTTGAAGCCAAGAGACTATGCCTTAGACGTAAGATTCTGCAAGTAGGTCTATGGTCTAAGTTGCAAACGGGAAGACAGAGGTAGATTAAATTTTGCTTTAAAAAAGTGTTTTACAAATAACAAACCAAAGTAGGTTTGATTATTGGTCCTAAATTCACTTGTAGGCTTAACCCATTAGATTGTGCCTCGTGCTTATGCCTAGATCTCGGTCATGAGCTGGGATAAATAGGCCTGATGAAATTTTAGGCATGTTACTAGACCATAGATCTTAGGCACATACCCTAGCTAAATTAACTGAGACTTTGGCTTTGACATAGACTTACACTGCTGTGAAGCTGCAGGCCCTAACCTAGGCATCGGTTCCAGGATTTAGACATGCCGAAGTCATTGCCATGGCCGGATGGCCCTTGAACCCTATAGCTTGGTTTGGATAGCAACGGAATTACCATAATAATATCATTCAATCTGACTTAATCCAAGGCATATGAAATTCAGGCCTAAGCTTAGCCTATGCTTGATGATAAGCTCTAGGATTTATATCAATGAATGAGCTCCAAAAGCTCCCCGGAGGGGCTTTGAGCCCCTTTGGGGATCAAAGCCACCATGGGGCGCTTTAGGAGCCCCTTAATTGGGAACCTCTTTTAAGCCCTCACCTGAATAGTGGAGAGCATCTGAATCTTTTTTTAAACTTTTTAATTTTACTGGGGGTCTTTGGCCCCCATAGGGGGCCTCGAGGGCTCTAATTTGGAGCCCACAGCCCCTTAGGGGCATTTGAGTTAATTTTGAAACTCCAACAGCATTGTCAAAAACTGGGGTGTGAAAACGTTTTTCAGCCCCTTTTAAGCCCCTGTGGGGCCTTGAGCCCCATCGGGGCACAAGACCCCCTTTGGGCCCACGGCCCATTTTTGGCCTCTTCGAAGGCTCGAACGGGCCTGTTGGAAATCGTTTTTAGCCCTCACCAGCATCGCGGAGAGCATCTTAATCGATTTATCCTCATTTTGTAAGTGATTGGATGGCCTTTGGCCCCCGTTAGGTCACCCGGGGCCTACCGCGGGACAGAAAACTAAGACATGATCTGAATTGTAAAAATTGTCACCCTCGTGCATAAATTAGGCGTCGATATCTTCCAAACTGCACGAATGCATCGAGACGGACATACGCACACATGGACAGACGGACAGAAATCCTTACGTATGTACATCTATATATTTTAGAATTCCAATATGTGATCTGGACACGCATGAAATTTGGCAGTCTTGCTGCAAATTATCTCCTCTCCAATCCCTAAAAAAATTAAATCAATATTTTGAATTTTGACTGAGTGATCGCGATATCGCTAGGGGATTATTTTTTGGACTCACTCTGTATATTAACACCGAGCGATGCGTTCTTTCAACGCCCCTCCTTCAGCATCCTCAAATGGCAGCCCCCCCCTCCGGCAGAAAGCCAGAAGCTGCAGTATCACCATAGTAGTGTCTACTGTCAACATTGGCGTCAATCTGGTCTCAATATTTGGGGGGTTTCGAATAAGAAAAGAAAAAAAGTCCAAAATGAAGTTCAAATATTGTGTCGTACATAAATTAAGTTGGTATTAGGCACATTCAAATATTGATTTATTCAAACAGTTGTCTAAAAATATTCGAGGGTCATATATTCTCGGTCTACCCCCTTCCCCACCTCCCCCGGAATGACGCTTATGTCAATCTATATGCAAAATAATTGCGGGAAAACCGCGGAAATATTGCGGCAAACGGGAAGGGGAGCGGAACGATCCTTGCGGGGAGGGGAGCGGGTAAGGAGAAAATCTAAAATTGGCTTGCGGGGTGCGGTGGAAAGTGGAGAAATTTTAAATTTCGGTTAAGGGTTGAGGCGCTAACAGATTCCCCATGTCACTCTCTAGTTGGCACGAGCTAATACCTCGTCGCTTGAGCCACGATTATCTGCAGCCTAAATAGCCTAATCACCATAGTTGCGAGCAGTGGCGCGAACTTTGACTCTCTAGCTGGCGCGCCTATTTCAAATAATAACAATACTTGGTTGGTCTCGTTCGTCGTCCAAAAATTCCTAATTAACTTACGAGTAGGCTGATTAATAGGTTTTATATTATATTTATAAATACGCTTCATGAATGTGTTCAAAATGGTATTTATTGTGACTTTTGTAATCGCATTTGCTACCGTATTAATCAGTCAGTCGCGGAAACTACTTTCATCGCGTATGAATATTTATTGCCGATATATTGTTCGCTAAAACACCGCAGTCGTTATCTTATGAGTTCTCTTTTGAAATTTGCCTAACTTATTCAAATAAAATTTTCCGTAATCTTGCAATATTTGAAATTTCCAATTGTTAGTATCGCCAAAAAATTGCAAGATTTATCGCTATTTAGCTGAGTCGATAGAGCATTAAGCTGCTCTATTTGAGACGACGCTTTTAGCAAGTTTTAGCGCTTGCGCCATGCCATGTTTAGATGCAACTAGTTCGGTGACTAGCTGTTAGCGCCACTGGCTCGCACGAGGTCGATTTTAGCTGGGGCCGTAGTCACTATAGACGCAGCTTTCTAGCTGGAGCGAGGTTTGAGGTCGCGCCATCCAAAAGCACATGCACGGCATTGGCCATTTAGCTGGAGCCACCTCAAAACTCGCTCCAGCGAGGGAGTTGCGACTATGGTGACTACGGCCCCAGCTAAATTGCCAATGCCGTGTAGGCGTTTTTGGATGGCGCGACCTCAAACCTCGCTCCAGCTAGGCAGTCGCGGATATGGTAACTGCGGCCCTTGGTGCGACCTGAAAATTAGCTCCAGCGCGGGATTCGCAACCATGGTGACTACGGCCCCAGGTATGAACGCCATCCGTTGAGGACGGCAAGTCGTATAGAAAGCTAAGTAGCGTGATATGTTGCTTCTAATTGGTAGCCATTGGTTTCGCACGCCAAAAATATTTTTTTCTGAAAACTTGCTCTAAAATTTTATTGGCCGCGTTTCGACACATTTCCCTACATTTTTTACTTTGCTTTTTTTATTACAAATTGCTATCGGTACTGCGTTCCCGAGGGACTTTAAAAAATTTGTGTAAACGTTTTGCTCTGAGACGGTGGGCCCTCGGAATCAGATTGTGAGATAAAAGTGCCCTTGAAGCACACACAATTAAAACGCTGGATGGCAACTGAGAGGCGCAGAAACAAGAACGCGCCTTCGCGGGTATCACCAGTGACTGCGGCGATTCGGCAACCAAGCTCGGCAAGAAACAACAGCGCCTTGGAGTTGATGGGTCCGATGGTTTCAAGTGCAATGAGGACGAAAGTGTAGGTCTTTGCAAGCTCGACATACTTCGTTTCCTTTCTCTCCGCTGCGCCCTCGGCGGCACTTCCCATTACTCGAGCTGTTGTGGTGAGGTATGACGCAGCCAGTGTGTCAGTTACGGTCACGTTCCAGATGAGATTCATATTCTAATATTATTATTTTCTTTCCGCCAAATTTTCGTATCTTGTAGCTCTATCTCCTCTAAAACCATAAACGATAAAAAAATTATAAAATCAGATTCGGGTTCACACGTTCAAAGACTGAGGAATAGGCAAAAATTATTTTTGCAGACCCTCAGGGGTCACTACAAATAATTGGCGAAAATGGTCGTCCTTTAATATTTCGACGCTACGCAGTCTTGATCAGCGCGCGTATATTTCCCTGAATAACTTTTAAATTGGAAGTCCGATTTGAAAGAGACCCGGACATTAATTATAGCCCTTTCAAAGACAAATCCAACTGTTTACAGCGCCTATAGCTAAGGTGCTGATATCGGACTCCGGTTATAATAAGTGATTGAAAATGGGCTACAAAACGCATTTTACTCCACAACTTTTTTATTTGTAGTCGGATTTGAAAACGTGACAGGAACAAACTGTAGCTTTTTCAAAGAAAAATCCAACGGTGCATGGCGCCAGTGGCTAGGTGGAGTTGAGATCGGACTCGGGTTTCGTTCCAAATGCTTCTAAATGCTTCTGGTCAAAAAACGCACTTTGCTCAATAACGTTCTTCTTTGAAGTCCGATTTGAAAGGGACCCGGATATCAATTAGGCTATAGAAAGACGAATCATTTCAAAGACGAATCCAGCAGTGTACAGCGCTAGTGGCTAAGTGGTCAACATCGGACTAGTGTTCGATACCAAATAAAAAAAAAAATTGAAAAGCACATTTTACTTAATAACTTTTTTATTTGAAGTCATTTTTTAAAACGTTCCGGGAACAAATTCCAGCTTTTTGAAGTCGAATCCAACAGTGCATAGACTATAGAGCTTGTAGCTAAGTTGGTGATATCGGGCTTGGGTTCGAATCTGAGTGATTGGAAAAAGGACTAGTGATTGAAAAAGGACTAGTGATTGAAAAGGACTACAAGACACATTTTACTGCACAACTCTTTATTTGTAGTCGGATTTGAAAACGCGACGAGTACAAATTGCAGTTTTTTTCCAAGACGAATCCAACGGTGCGTGGCGCCAGTGGCTAGGTGATAGATATCGGACTTCGGTTCGATTTAGAATGCTTTAAAAAAGATAAAAAAACTCATTTTGATCAATGACTTCTTTATTTGAAGTCGGATTTGAAAACGTTACGGGACGGAACTCGAGCCTATTTGAAGACAAGTCCAACGATGTATGACACTAATAGCTATGTAGTGGATAATAGATTCAGGTGCGATACCAAATGCTCCAAAAACGAGCGAAACACGCATTTTTCTCAATAAATTTATCATCTTAAGTGGTATTTGAAAACTTTAGAGGAATATTTAGCCTCTGAAAGACGAAAACAATGCTGTATAGTGGCTAAGTGCTTGGTATCGGACTGGGATTCGATTCCAAATGCTTTAAAATGGATCAATAATCACGCATTTTTCTTTAAAACTTTCTTTTCTTGACGTTGGATTTGAAAACGTTAGGACAAAGAAACGGATTCGTCTTAACATAGACTCCAACGGTGTATGACACTAATAGCTAAGTGGTTGGTATCGGACTCAGATCCGATTGCAAATGCATAAAAAATGGTAAACACGCATTTTACTCAATGACTTTATTATTTCAAATACGATTTTAAACATTGGGGAAGAAATTCTACATTTTTAAAGACTAATCCAGTTGTGTATAATACTGGTGGTTTATATCAGATTCAGATTCGACTTCAGGTGATTGAAAAAGCATGAAATACATATTTAGTTTGATAACTACTTAATTTTAATTCAGATTTTTAAAAATTTAAAGATGAAATGTTGCTTTCTTTATGAAAGATGAATCCAACTCGGAGAAGGGTGAAGGTATGCTGTGTGCAAGAGACAAGATGGATGGGCTAGAGGTTAATAACAGGTTGAAAAGAAAATTACAAGTTCTATTGGCAGGGCGGTAAGGAGTGAGTGGATAGTGTTGGAGCGCTAGTATAGTGCCGGAGAAGATAATGGAGCAGGTTGTTGAGGTGACCAGGTATGGTGAAAGACTAATGAGGGTAAAGATAGTACTAGGATAAAATCTACCTCCAAAAATGTTTAGGAGTGCACTTTCAAAGTACACTTACAAAGTGTACTTACAAACTCTCATTTCGATCATTTATATCATTATTCTGCATCATCATAGCCTGTCAGAGCTCTGATAGGCCTACTGCTCTTTATCGCATTAGAGGCACTTTGACTATGTCTATGAGTCGTAGCATTTCACAGTGTTCTACGTTGCAAGACCTTAACAAGTTATTATTTTCCTTGTCCTTAGTCAGGCTTAGTGTCCTTCAACTCGGCAAGATCGCAGTTCTGGTGATATTTTACATTCTTTTATCTAAGCGAATCTATTGCACCGCCTTCATTTAATCATGAAGGATTTAATACAATCGGGAGATCATGAATGGCCTTTTACAAACGAATATTTGCTGCAAATGTAGTGTATCCATCACACTCTGTGCCACATGTGCAGCGCTTTGATGATAATTTGAGATCTTCAATCTTCTCTTAGATTTGGCAGATAACACTTGTTCAACTCAATTAAGACTTTTGATTGGTACAGAAAACATTTGTTCAAGTCAATTAGGATTTTTTTAAATACATGTCTTTCGTAAAAACTGGCTATGCAAAAAATTATGGCGGTTACTATCTCCAACACAGAGGAAGTTATATGTGTAAACTGCATCCTTGTTGTTAGAAGATGAAGATTGTAATGCAATTTTTTGATTTAATACACTTGATTATTAGGGTACAAAATAAACTATCAAAAGGCTCTAAATATGGGAATTTATGCCAAGAAGCATTTCGGCTACATTTCAGCTCAGTTTCGTACAAAATAGCTGACTATTGACGGCCATCCTGGTATCGCGTCATCAATATGATGTCAAAAACAGATTCCTTGACAAATTCCTTCAAAACCTACTTCTGGACACTAAGATCTCAGTTCTAAGTGATCGAGATCCAAAGTAATGCCTTATTCCATACATTTGCGCGGCAATTTTGAAAAACGGCCACCTTTTTGGTTACAGGCCAAATCTGCGATGGCTAATGGGCTTTTTACATTTTTGTGGACCCAGAGAAACATTCACACCAAATTTCATGCTTGTATCACAAACCTAACGGTGATCGTCGTTATCTGGCTAGCTTATCTTGCGATGGAGAGCATCTGCAAGCTTCTTCAAAGTCTCTTGATATCGAACAGAGGTTCTCGTTTGTACGTTTTGCTCTTATTCCCTCTTTCTATAAATATTCAATAATTGCCTTCTGCTTAAAAACAATGTGTTCTACCTGTTCTGCCATTTTGTCCATTGTAGCGCCATCGGTGAAGCAACTTGAAAGCGTTTTTATCCAAAAACTGCAAATAAGCTGAGGTATCTTGGTTCAAAATTTGAACTTGATCCGTGCAGTAGTTTTTATTTTATAAATCATTGACCAAGACTTTTAGTTGGTTTTGTTGGTTTTCAGTTGGTTGCAGCATGTTGAACAGAGGGAGAGTGAGTCCTACCATTGAGAGTATACATGTGCATGTATACATATGCATCTCGTACATGCATGCATCTCGCACACCTTAGGGTAGTGATAAGTTGTTAGTAGTGCATAAACATGTCTACATGTACATACAGCACAAACGCTGACATCAAGTAAGGTTCACCCGCGGTGTACGGACTCGCCTCGACGCGCTGGTCGTATCCGTAGGCGGCGTGTCTGCTGAGGTCGACGGTCGCGAGCGCGCCGCTGCCAAACTTCATCGAGACGACGACCGTGTCGACGTCGCCGAGCGCCGCGATCTCTGCGTTGTGTGCGTGTGCGAAAGCGTGCACGACAGACGGACGCTCGCCCAGCACCCAGCACACGAGGTCGAGGTCGTGCACCGCGCAGTCGTGGAACATCCCACCTACAGGGCACGCCACTCATTTCATTTCATACACGATTTAAAGTTACATCGTTAAAGGTGAAATCTCTGAACGCGCATATACATTTAATGAAGAGAAAAGTCTATTTAAATTTGCTTTCTTGAGCAGTATCAACAATACTTCTCGGGTGCTGTTACAGCGTTATGCAACTGGCTGCACTGGCTACAGGTAGCGCTACAGTACACATATATCTAATGCGTATATACTTCTGCCCAGTTTTTGAAAAGTTTTTGAAAAGATCGTATATAATCGACTTGATCTCTTCTAAAAAAATTCTTATCAACAATATGGATTTCGACATCTGCACTCGAAATACATGGCTATATTAGATACGTACGAAAAAGTTAGCGAATCCATTGATAAACATGAGGTTTCAATTGGTGTGTTCATCGATTTATCGAAAGCGTTCGACACCCTGAATCATGAAATATTGTTGAGTAAAGTTCAGTATCAAGGTTTTTGTGGAGTGCCTTTGAAATGGTTTAAAGACTACCTAAGAATTTTTTTTTTTCAATAGTCGTAACTCAACACTTCAACGCAACATTTACTTTAACCCAACCACTCTCAGCAATCCAGCTGAGTCGAAGCCGGTCCTAAGTCCGGAGAAACAGGGAAGGTTGACCACAGGAAAGGCATCCGGCTGTAAAAATTACTCCAAAAACCAAGATGAGACGAACACAAAGAAACACAACCCTGCCACGTGCTTCGTACGTGCGTGGGCTTCAAAACAGAGGCGCGCCGACTGGCACAATGCTGGCCAGCGGTGAAAAATCAGCTACAGCAGAAGGAGTCGATGGGGTGGTCGGGGAGACGGAACAAAAAAGTAAAGGCAGGGTTCTGAGTGGAGGAGAAGTAGACTTTAGGATTGGCACGGTGAATGTTGGTACGATGGCAAAAAGGAGTGCGGAAGTGGCAATGATAATGAAGGACAGGAGACTGGACGTGTGTTGCTTACAGGAAACAAAATTTAGGCGAGGAAGCCCAAGAACGTATGGAGGGTATAAGTTTTTTTGGCAAGGACATAAGGAGAGCGTGCATGGCGTGGAGATCATGATTGCAGAAACGTGGGTTGACAGTGTAATAGAGGTGAAGAGAGTGAATGAAAGGATGATGGTTCTATGGTTGAGGACAGGAAAGACGGTTCTGAATGTGGTATCAGTATTTGCCCTACAAGTTGGGAGAATAATGGATGAAAAGGAGGAATTTTATGCAACTGTACGAAAAATCTTTGAAATAAGAGGAAACGAGATAGTGGCAGTGTCTGGTGACCTGAACGGACATGTCGTTGAAAAGGCTGACGGCTTTGAGGGAGTTCATGGAGGAAAGGGTTTTGGTAATCGAAACATAGAAGGCGAGATGTAACTGGTTTTTGCTAATGCGTGGAAAATGGCAGTGATGAATACGTGGTTTGACAAAGAAGACTCTAAGAAAGTGCATTTTGAGTCAGGTGGATGGCTCACGGTAGTAAATTATTATGTGATGGTAAAACAAAGGGACCGACCGATGATAAGAGATGTAAAGGTCATTGTGATAGACATGCATAGTTTTGGCATTCTATTTTTACCCTGGGTATGGGTAAGTGCGTGAATGCTTGTGATTGGTTGAGCAAGTGGCTGGAACTAGGAAGAACAGTGGGCTATATAAGCTATTGCAGTAGGTAGTTTAAGCCCTTCTTCTTTGGGCAGTGTGAGTCTCGAGTGTGTGGAGAGGAAGGTTGACCTTCA
>JAQIWG010009226.1:0-10810 GCA_034695025.1 Chamaedrilus cognettii | reverse complement strand
AGGAACCGGATGGTTGGGTGCGGAAATGTATGAATTATGAGGTAGCTGGTAAAAGACGTATAGGGAGACCGGAAACGACGTGGAAAAGCTTGACAGAGAAGGATAGAAAAGCTAGAAAATTAAGACGTGAGGATGCGACGGATAGGATAAAGTGGAGGGTGGGTGTCCATGGCTGCAAATGTTTACCTCTGCATAAGCGAGGAATGCGACCTCAAAACGTGAGTGTGTGTGTGTTATTTCACTGTTATTTCATTGTTTTCAGAATATAATTAGGTAATTCCAGTCAATGTTGTTCAGCTCGCTGCTAAGTTATTCATAACCTAATGAAAAACATTAGGTTATGAATCACTTAGCAGCGAGCTGAACAAAATTGACTGGAATTACCTAATTATATTCTGAAAACAATGCCGATACAGCATGCAATAAATTTACAACACTGCTTTGACCGTAGCATCACGCTTACGAAACTCTTAATCTGAGCCTGTAATCACATAACTGGCCTAAAAATCAACAGCAGGAAAAAAATTGCTTGTAGGCCTGTGCAAAATTCATGGAATCTCAAAATTGGGAGGATGCCAATAAATGCCGAAAGTTCTGAATAGTGATGAGCAAAATGCTCCTGTCTTCAAACTGATAGACATCACTAAATGTGTACAAGGTCAGACTGGAGCAACTTTGTGTGACTTTCTCTTGTAGAGAAACAGATTCACACCACTAGACTGAAATCCTGTAAGACAGACTGCTATTCACGCTTCCTTATCTGAGGGCGCATTCACAGAGAAGAGACCAAGTTTTGAGTTTTGAGGAGGACCAGCTATCATGAATGCTTGTTATCATGAAAGCGATGCCATGCACTTAATGCGAGCAGCACAGGTAGTGGTGTGAATCCGTTTATCTGCAGTCACACCAAGCTGCATTAGTCTGACCTTGTGAAATCAGTGTCTATCAGTTTGAAGTCAGGAGCATTTTCCTCATTACTATTCATGTCTTCCATGAATGCTTTGTTGTTCAGTGAGTGCAGACAGGCGTCATGGTACTTTGTCCTCAATTGCAATCATATCTCCTGCTGCAAGCTTGGCAGTGCAGAGGCTGACAGAGCAGTGCAAGTGCAAGGGTGCATATATGCATAAGGGTGCAAGTGCATAACAAGTGCAACTGCGCACTTCTGCACATTTATGTCAATGTTGTAAATTGATGCCTGATGTAAGGCTGTAAGGCCAGCAGGCGCATGGCAGAAGAAACAGTTGGTTCTGTTTACTGTGGATTGCTGTGTGCAGATCGTGTTTGCACACTAGAACTAGGTAGCTGTTGTCCTGCACATAATTCTCCCTGCCCTTGCTGGTCAAAAGCCTTTTTGTTGCATTTCAGTCGACATTTCTTATGCCACCCAGCCCTATGTGCCTTTAAAGTGGATTGTTGTATTGTTTGTAAGAAAATATTTTTTAGTTCACAAACGTATGAACGTTTGCACAAAAAGTTCAAAAAATTGAATTAACAAGCCTAATTTAGTCGAAAAAATAATGGATGCATTGAAATAAAGCTCTTAAATTTTAGTTGGGTCTATATATGCCATCCCCATCATCTAATCGCTCAACGTTGAGATTCATTGGTATGTGCTGAAGGGTCTGAAATCTGAGAAGGTCTTCTGCCATTGATTCACAGCCACTACCAACAGGCACTTTCGTTGATCTGAATGGGCACTGTAAAGATTTTTCTGCGATGACTTGGCAGAGGACACAACGTCCCAGTTAGTGCTTGGGGAACGCTTGGATGTAGAAGGCTGCAAAGGGTCAATCAGGAATTCGCGTCGCATCATGGTGACTGCAGAATCACAGAAGACGTACATGTAATTCTGAAACACAAAGAAACAAAAGGACTCTTTTAAGGATTGTTTTCGCGCCATAGCCTGTAAGATAGAAAATATGTCATACTAGCCACGATAATTCAGCTGATAAGCACACTGACCGTGAACTATACGTGACAAGCATGAAATTTTGAGCATCTTCAGTGATATACAGAGTGAGTCCAAAAAAAATAATTCCCTAGCAAAATCGCGATAACTCGGCCAAAAAGAAATATTTTTGTTTCAAATGATTTGCGGGGATTGTAGATGAGATAATTTACAACAAAACCACAAAAAAATTTTTGAAAATATTTTTTAGTTCACAAACTTATGAACGTTTGCACAAAAAGTTCAAAAAATTGAATTAACATGCCTAATTTAGTCGAAAAAATAATGGATGCATTGAAATAAAGCTCTTAAATTTTAGTTTGGTCTATATATGCCATCCCCATCATCTAATCGCTCAACGTTGAGATTCATTGGTATGTGCTGAAGGGTCTGAAATCTGAGAAGGTCTTCTGCCATTGATTCACAGCCACTACCAACAGGCACTTTCGTTGATCTGAATGGGCACTGTAAAGATTTTTCTGCGATGACTTGGCAGAGGACACAACGTCCCAGTTAGTGCTTGGGGAACGCTTGGATGTAGAAGGCTGCAAAGGGTCAATCAGGAATTCGCGTCGCATCATGGTGACTGCAGAATCACAGAAGACGTACATGTAATTCTGAAACACAAAGAAACAAAAGGACTCTTTTAAGGATTGTTTTCGCGCCATAGCCTGTAAGATAGAAAATATGTCATACTAGCCACGATAATTCAGCTGATAAGCACACTGACCGTGAACTATACGTGACAAGCATGAAATTTTGAGCATCTTCAGTGATATACAGAGTGAGTCCAAAAAAAATAATTCCCTAGCAAAATCGCGATAACTCGGCCAAAAAGAAATATTTTTGTTTCAAATGATTTGCGGGGATTGTAGATGAGATAATTTGCAACAAAACCACAAAATTTTATTTGAAAATATTTTTTAGTTCACAAACTTATGAACGTTTGCACAAAAAGTTCAAAAAATGGAATTAACAAGCCTAATTTAGTCCAAAAAATAATGGATGCACTGAAATAAAGCTCTTAAATTTTAGTTGGGTCATATTCATGACGTCATGTGCCTGGAAAATGGACAGCCTAGTAGAACATGTTTACGTGCTGCACCTCACTGCTGCTCAAGCGATGGAAGCATGATTTCGTTAGCACAGTAAGTTGGACGCGTTTGAAGTGACCAATCTTGTGCAGGAGGGAAAAATTAGACTTAAAGCATTGTGGGGGCAAGGTTTGAAGGTGAAGACGTTGATTAGTCTATGTGCAAAAGCACTGCACGCTGAAATAAGAGGCCAGCCACAAGCGAAATTATCAGGCTGAGTCAGCGTTAAAGTGCATGTTAACTTGGTGCTAACAACATTTTTTCAAGAACAGCCATAACGTTTGAACTAAATGGTATTTAAAAATGAAATTTGGTGGTCTTGTTGCAAATTTTCTCTACAATCCCTGAAAATTTGAAGCAAAATCTTTGTTTTTGACCGAGTTATCGCGATATCGCTAGGGGACTTTTTTATTATTGACTTCTCTGTATATGCTCCAAATGTCATGCTTGTCACATATAGTTGACGGTCAGTGTGCTTATCAGCTGCACTATCGTGGCTGGTATGACATCTTGTTCTGTTCTTATCTGCTATGGCGTGAACACAACCTTAAAAAGAGTCATTTTGCTTCTTTGTGGTGTAGCGAGGTACTGTGGGGTAGTGGGTAAGGCGTTGGGCTTCGAATCCAGAGGACCTGGGTGCGAGTCCCGGCGCCGGCAACTATGAAACCATGGCGTTACAGGCTCTTCCTTCAGCAAGGCTGCTTAACATGCAAGTGTCGCTAGCTGATAATCATCGTCCAGAGTAATTTATTATTCTCGCTGGCGACAGGAAAGGTATCCAGCCGTTAAAACCCAGCTTCAATATAAACGTCTAACCTGTGTTAATATGGACACGACGTTACATGCTTGCCTGTAGCGCATAAGAATGGACATCAAAAACGATGATGATTGCTATTTTTATTCAGTGTAGCATATGTGAATGCTCTTTTCGGATTAATTTTGCCTTTGATCTTGACCTAATTGCATGTTCTTGAAGTCTGTCGATCTTCAAAGTACCACCAAGTGAATGGGCATCCCCAATTTAGTTAGAAATGACATCTTCATTGCTTTTCTACTCTCTTTGTTTCCGAAACTAGATGCGTTTAATTATTAGACCCATTTGCCTGACGGCATCTTGGATTTGACCTCTCATGATCATCAGAAATCCAATATGACTTCCCTCCACATCTGAAATTAACCCGTATGGTATGCACTAACTATGCTAGAAATTTCATGCTTCTCTCATAAAGTGCACACACACCCATGGTTTAGTAGCCGGGTTCCCCGCCTGAGCAGGGATAGGCCATTTGCAGACATGGACACATAAAGTGGGCAATCTTCATCATATTCGCACTTACCAGCTACACTATCAGGCGCTTCAGCAGGATGACGTATAGTCGATCCGTACTGACACTGTACTGTGAAGACTTTAGTAGTCAGCAAACCACTTATAGTATCTCCACTCGACGGATCCGTGATGACACCACATGGAGCAATTATGCTCCATGATATGACCACGGATGTAGTCCGTGATTTGACTAATCGGATCCGTGATGACACCACATGGAGCAATTATGCTCCATGATATGACCACGGATGTAGTTTGTGATTTGACTAATCGCAGTATTATTTATAGTCTCCCCATTTCGTACTGTAGGTATATGCCTACATCGATTGGTTACTGATAGACCCGCTCGTAAACTGTTAAAGTCAAATTTATGTTACCACTCGTTGGTGTATTGAATCTTAATTACACAATTTTTGATTCTCAAACATTGCTAATCAAATGTTGATTTGATTTGCAAATGGGATGAAATTGATCGACAAATTGCGCAATAAATACGGGTCTGATCTTCTTTGGCTGTCATTCCTCTGCTCTTGGTGAAAATTAAGCCTTTGCCCCCCTGCCCTGATGAAATGAAAGCCGTTGCCCTCCTGGTTGCTCTGATATATTCATTAAGCAAGCAATGCATAATGACTGTTAAGAACGGCTCCAAAAATTTCTGTCCGCAGCCCCCCCCCCACTCGTGAGTTAAATTCAAGGAGAAACGACGTGCAGTGAGCGGAGCCCCAAAATGTCTGTCCCCTGCTGAAATTCTTGCCCCCCCGCTGAGACTGGTCACGCTGACGCATTGCTGACGTTGTAGCGCCCTCGCAACACCTTCCGCAATCTTCCTCCCGGACCGCCACTTTTCTCACGATATCGTCCATCGGTTAACCCTTTGGCATGTTATCCTCATATTTTATTCTCGGCCTCCCACGTTCTCGCTTCCCTTCAATTTTCCCTGCAGTACCGTCTTCACCAGGCTGTATCCGTTGCTAGCCCTGAGCGCATGCCCGAAGAAAACCGTTTATACAACGAAACTCAGCAATTCTCTCCGTACATTCTTCTGCAATATTTTTGTTGGTCCGTTTCTCAGTCCAACTAACCTTCAGCATTCCCCGATAGCACCACATTTTTTCCGCTTCGATTCTCTGTTCATCTGCTTTTTTTAATGTACAGCCCTCCACTCCATATGTCGTAATTAACCAAATTAATGCTTTCGTCAGTTTTGTCTTCAGAGTTTGTCTTATTCCTCTGTCCTTCCAGATGTGACCCATTCCGTCATTTTTCTATTTGCCACTCCCAATATGCACCCTGACGTCTTTTGAGCACTCCCCATCTGCAGTTTTCATTGAACCGGGACCCAAGTACTTAAACTCCACTTCACTATAACTTCATGAATTCTTTCCTTTTGAATTGTTGATATATGTTTTATGACTTCACCTTTTAGATAGACGTTTAGCGACGAAGTAATAACGTGTAATATAATTTCTAGAACAAATCTTACACGAATGACTAAAAAGTTTTAAATACCCTCAAAATATATTGGGAAATTTTTTTATCTTTATGCAAATGTGCTTCGTACACGAAGGGGGACAATTGGAATATAAACAATGACTCGCGTTAACTTTCCTACATAGTGTACTTCAAGTTTGCAAAAGTTCATTCAAATTGCTGAATATTCTGAATTTTGGAATCACAGTTCCGGTATGTAATTTAAAGGTTATTCCTTTACTTCTTATTATTAACAAGTAGTCTATGTTTTTTAATTAATATATTTTTCATTCCTTTGTTAAGGTGCTGTCAGACCAACTTCCCACATAACAGAAATGAATCCCAATCGAAGCATACATCTGGTCAGAAATCTGCTAGCCACAGCAGCGCGTGGAGAAAGAACTGTGCAATTTCAACCTTCTGTGCAATTGACACATTCGATGAATCAACCTGCTTCTGCATTGGATCATGCATCAAGATCCTCTCTTCAGAATGAGGCATTTTTGAATACACCTGAATGCAAAATATTAACACAGATTTTGCCCTCGCAGCCTGTTATAACAGTGCATCAACCTAATCTAATCATGCGACCAGATACGAAGTCGTAAGCAGCCTGTGACGGTTCCAGAATGGAGCTTGGTGGGCTAAGCCCCCCCAATTTGGGCTTCAAGCCTCCACAGTAGATGTTCTAAGCCCATTTAGGACCAAAATTGACATTATAAAATTCCGATTTAGTGGTGTCAAGTTACGATTTTCAAGCCTCCCAAGTATAAATTGAGAGGAGAGTTGTGTTAAGAATGAGCAGTTTTGGTGCTGAAAGTGCTGAAATGTGTTTATATTTTCATCAGCTGTGGCTACGAGCTCACAAATGTCCATACTCCTTTTAAACAGATTTGTGTTGTCAGAAAATAGAATGAAGCTCAGAATGTCTGAACAACGGGACAACATATATCATTGATATACAAGATAAATAGCAGGGATAGAACCTCGAAGAACTCAACTGTTTACTTGTCTCGTGCATATAATGACACTATTTAATGACTACTTTGTTCATTTCTTCATCGTTTTTCCTGGCGTCAGTGCGCCTCGACGATCACCCCGATCGTCGAGGCGCACTGAGGTGACCGGGGTAGTCACTGGGATAGTTAGCACAGCGCCAGCTGACAGTGAGCCAAGTCGGTAACGTGACATGTCTAGATCAAGGGTTCCCAACGTGCGACACGCATGCTAAAAGCGGCACACCATCACTTTTCAAGTGGCACGCGGAACCGCCGCTGAAAGTTTTACATATTCAGCAGGAGATGGAATTTGTTGGTGACTTCTATTTTGAGTGCCACATAAAGCGTTGTTGAACAAAAATATGCCACACGGCAGAAAAAGGTTGGGAACCACTGGTCTACACAATTTCTGGGGAGGGAAAACGGACGCGGGAGCTTACAGGATTGGTTGAGGCTCCTGATAGTCTAGTAACGGGGTGGCTGATTGGTGGAAAGGGGAGTTAAGGGAGGCGCATAGTCCAGGGAGCCTGATGTAGCGTGCAGGAGCACGCTTCTCTCTCTTGCGGTAGAAACGGTCGGAGTCGAACGCGCTGTGGGGAGTCTCGTGTAGCGGCGTGGCGGGCAGTGCGCTGGTTTTACTCACGGGAAGCGAAGGAAGATCTGCAGGATTGATGCATTATTAGTAGCTAAAACCTTGGCGTGTTTTAGCGAGGATGTTACTAGTAGTTTTTAGAGAGATAGAAGTGCACGCTCTTCAGAAGGATACTCGGCGCTGGAGTGAACGGATTGCAGGTACATTTGTGCGCTCAGCAGAGATGCATTTCTCGTGCAGATAACACTGCTTTTTTATTCTGCTCGCTATTGCTGATGTTTGCTACCAATTTATGTTGTCATTGCTAAATGCCATTGTCTATATAATAAATGTAGTTAATTACGAGTGCCGAGTTTTGTCTGAGTCAGATTAAGGTAGAAACTATAGAGATTATAGCATCCTGGTACTGTGCATTGGCTCTGTCTGAAAACTCCGCCACCTCCTGGGTCCTGTGATGTCCTTGCCGCCGTCCTCGCAGCCGCCTGCTGGCGACGAGGGCGGCAATGCCACTAGGCTTTAGCAAGACTTCGCTGGCCAGCATTCGGGCCTGACGAGCACAATTCGCGGGGACGTGAGTCACTGTCATAGGCAAGAGTGGCCCCTCCGGAGATACCGCTGAAGCAGTCCAGGCTAGCAGCGGGCCTGGGCAGGGTTGAGAATGCTTCACTTCTCGGGGTTTTTCTATCAGACCAAGACCCCCTCGACACTTCTCAAAATAGTTTAGAATGCTTTCTGTCCCCTTCGTCCATTTTTGATTGTTACGGCGTGCGCCGATAGGCGTACGGCGTATAGCTTTGCTTTGGTACCTTTATTCTTTTGTTACGGTGTGCGCTGATAAGCGTACTTAGCTGTGTTTTGTTGCTACATAGCTGTGCTTTGGTACCGTCATTTTTTTTTTTTTGGGGGGTATCTTTTTGACTGTCTGCCGGAGACTAACGTGAAGATTCGCGGAGCAGCAACTGGGTGGAAAACATTTCTCCCGTTGATGAAAGTGTTCCAAGCCGATTTTCCCCCCCTCTAAACCCCCCCAAATGTTAAGGGGGCATGGCCCATTTGGTACTTTTACATAAACCACGATAACTTCTTAGATATCCAATCAATTTGAACGATTTTTGCTGCATACGGTCCGATCTACTCCGGACTACAAAAGGCCCAATATATGTTTTGAGAAAATATGGACAGGTAATGTGGCAGAACGATTTTTTTGTGTGTGAGGGGGAAACCAATTTTTGACCATTGCACCACTATATCTAAGCAACTATGGAACGGATATGAACCATTTTTTAGAGAACATGCGTCCTATGCCCGTGGTGGTTCAAGTTCACTTGAATTTTCAAAAAAGTGTACGGTCCCCCCGAGAGCCCCTCCCCCCATTTTTGAATTTTTCTTTTTACTATCATTACAACTTTTGTGTAGGCTAATGGTTTCACTTTAAGTTTTAAAATGTATCTCCGATGAATGCCAGTATTTTAAATGAAAAATCTTTTTCAAGAATTTTAAGGGGGGGGAGCATATTTGGCCACTTTTACATAAAGCGCAATAAGTTCTTAACTATACATCCCGATTTGCACGATTTTTGTGGCATGGGATCCGAGTTACTCAGGGTTACCAAGTACGTAATATATGTTTTCAGAAAATGTTGACAGGTAGTGTGGCAAAGCAATTTTTGTAATTGGGGGGGGACAAAAACGGTTGCGCCAGAATAACTAAGAAACCACTAGACGGATTTGAACCATTTTTTCAGGGAACATGCGTTCTGTGCCCGGATAGTTCAAATTAGCGTGAATTAGCAAAAAGTGATCGGTTCCCCCGGAAGCCCCCCCCTATTTGTGAAAATTCAAAAATTATAACGGGACCAAGGGGGCCCATTTTTACACTTGTACACAAATCACAATAACTTTTAAACTATACATCCTAGTTGCACGATTTTTGTGGCACTCAGTCCGATTCACTCAGGATTACAAATGTCCAATAAGAGTTTTCATGAAATATTTTGTTAAAATGTGGAGGTTCTAAAACCAATCTTGACCCATTGTTCCTGAATAACTAGGTAATCATTGAACCGAATCTGGGTCTTTTTTCTGGGAACATGCGTCCTATGCCCCTGTTGTTCAAGTTCGCTTGAAGTTGTCAAAAACGGTACCAAACCCCGCGGCAGCCCCTCATTTTTTAAAGTTTAAAATTTTGCTCCATCTTTACTACGACTTTTTTGGGGCAAAATTACAATGCTTTTTGTTCCAAAAGTTATTTTCAGCGAATATTTTAAACGATCAGTTTATTCCAAACATTTTAAGAGGCCCTGGGGGAGTCGATCTCACCACTTTCACAAGAATCGCTATAACTAGTTCTCATCCGATTTTCACAATATTTGCAGCACAAAGTCGGATTTGTCAGGGCCACAAAACGTTTGATATACCTCTTTACAGGTTATTGAATTTGTAAAAGTCAATCACGGAAAATGTGTTCTGTCTCCATTTTTTAAATGTTCAGCTGCATTTAGAAAAATGGGTAATTACCCCTGCTCTAGATTTAAACATTTGTGTTGATCTGCGCGTGGCGGCCTGCGCGCACGCCGCCTATGCACGGGTGCTACCGTCTAGTTTTTGTGATTTTTTGGGACTTTTTGACGGTCTCCGGGGGGCTAACCTTAAGACTTGTGGAACTTCAATTAGGGGCAAAACATTTCTCCCGTAGGTGAAAGTGTCCTAAGCCGATTTTTTCCCCCAAATGTTAAGGGGGCCTGGGGTGGCCAATTTGGCTACTTTTACATAATGCGCGATAACATTTTAACTATCCAACCGATTTGAACGATTTTTGCGGCATAGCATTGGTTCTACTCGGAGCTACAAAAAGCTCGATATATTTTTTCAGAAAATATTGACAGGTAATGTGGCGGAACAATTTTTTGAAATGCGAGGGGGGAACCAATTTTTTCCCATTGCGCCACTATATCTAAGCAACTACTGAACGGATTTGAACCATTTTTTCAGAGAAAAATTCGCTTGAATTTGTCAAGATGTGCGCGGTCTCCCCGGGGGCCCCCCGCCCCACTTGTAAAAAATTTGAAATTAGACTATCCATGCGACTTTTACATAACCTTATCACAACACTTGAAGTTTGAAAAAACATCTCCAGTGAATGGCAGTATTTTTTAGTATAGATCTTTTCAAAAATATTTCAGGGGGGCCAATTTGGATGCTTTTACATAAACCGCGATAACTTTCTAATTGTGCAACCGATTTGCACGATTTCTGTGGTATAGAGTCCGACTCACTCGGGGCTACAAAATTTCCAATATACCTTTTAAGAAAGTATGGATAGGTAAAGTGGTAGAACGATATTTGTAATATGGGGGGGGGGGGGCAAAATTTATTTCTG
>JAQIWG010009225.1:0-10810 GCA_034695025.1 Chamaedrilus cognettii | reverse complement strand
GATAAATCAGGCAACTGTATGCAGATTGTCAAATAAAGACGATAAGATTTTTCTGTGATTTCCTGCTTAATAACCTATTGAGATGCAGATTTTCCTACGATCGCTTTGTGTAACGGGTCCCACGCAGACTGGAGGACTATGGTGCTACACGTATTTGTGCCGTGAATGCTTAGGAGCGTTCCTCCTTCCTTACGTCATCATGCTGGTGATCACGGGAATACCCATGTTCTACCTGGAAATGATCGTCAGCCAGTTCTCGAGCCTCGGAGCGCTTCAAGTTTACAACCTCTGCCCTTTTTTCAAAGGTTTGTCGCAGTTCTGCGTTCCCATAAATAAATGGCCTATCATAGTGCAATAGTTTAATGTTCGCTATGCATGCTGTATGTATTTCTTTCTGCACCTATGTTGCTTTCTCATCTGTCCTAACCCTGATCTTTATATTCTTCATCATTGTGTCATTTTTTTACAATGTGCGCTATCTTGTAAAACTCTGCACTTTTCAACGCTTATATGCGCAAACTTTATGCGCGAGCTTTTACACGAAAGTTTGAGAAGTTTGAACCTCACAACTATTTTGATTTTTTATTTAAAATTGATCAAATAGCAAAGCAAATAAAAACATGTCAAGAAATAAAATGCAAGCTCAATTACAGGAATCCTCTATAAGACCATAATGCTATATCGCGCTCGTAGTCACCACTATAGCAAAACTTGTAGAGAACATGCGATACCGCCTACATGCGATATCGTCTGATAGGCACAATGATCAATAAAGGACATTATAATGCAAGAAATATATCCAAACAATGACCGCAGGTCTCGGCATCACGACCGTCGTGGGGAACACTATAGCGCTTCTCTACTACAACATCATCATGGCCTGGGCGCTGCACTTTCTCTTCTCCTCCATGCGTGCCCGCCTGCCGTGGATCGACTGCGACCCAACCTGGGCCACGTACCGCTGCTGGCCCACGGATGTCCCCTACTTTGGTGGGCAATGTTTTAAGACTTAGTTACACTGTTGTTGAGAGGGGAGGGATTGATGAGAGAAATACTGGAGGGAAGAATGGAAGGCAAGAGGACGAGGAGAAGGAAGCGAGTGGGAATGATAGATGAGCTACTGGAAAGAAAATCGTATGAAAACGTGAAGGGAAGGGCGGAGAACCGCCAGGTGTGGAGAGGTTTTATGCCAGGGAACTGCCGTTTGGTTGTGCACTAAAGAGAGAGTTACACTGCATCTTATGAGCCGGCTTCCCGGAAGATCTTATCGGAATCCGATTCGAATGAGTCACATCACATTTTCGGAGCCATGTTTTGAGAGCAGGCGTCTTCGTGGAATATCGTCCCGGAACATAACTCGCATAAAGCAGGCGCAGTGCTACTGCTCAGCTTCTAGAAAGCATGTAAACCTATGCAGTCAAAGTTGACTCGTATTGCTGTGCCTGCAAGTTTCAAATAAAGCGTACAATTTATATGTGATCATTATTTTAGGCGTAGGCCTACTACGCCTGCTAAGTTACCGTAACCATGGCAATAGAAGATATCGATGAAGACATCAATTCCACTTGCTATCAATATGTCATTTATTTAATACCTCATTGGGTTTTCCGCATTATAGTGAAGAAATTAATCAAAAAGGCTTCAAATAGCGCAATCTTGCTAATGCATTTTAAATATCCGATTAGTGGTCGCAAAGTCTGAAAGTCCCTAAGTCCCAAGATTCCGAAGTTCCGAAGTCGCAAAATACATTTTAACTACAATATACAACTAGGGGTTAAAAATTGCCAGCTTTTACAGTCCACTCTCGCGTGTAACAACCGTACACCAGAAATGAGCGTGTGATACGTTGTGTGTGAGAGTGTGTAAGATCATTGTTGTGCAGTTTCATTGTCTTAACCTGAAGTTAACCTGTCAAGATCATTGTCTTAACAGTTAGTTAAGATTACAATTTAAAACCTTAGTGCACATTGATATCTGCATGAAATGATTCAGGTAACCTCACTGGACCAAGTGGCTCCGTTCTGAATGAGAGTCAGCTCCGCTCTCCTAGCCACGACTACTTTTAGTAAGTGACGTATTCACATAAATATCATGACGGGTAGATTTTTCTGAAGAAAGGTTTTGAAATTTACACTGAATAATCCAGTCAAAAACTGAAGATGGTTGCAGTGGTTTTTCGGAGCTCAGGGATCAACTGTCATAGCACAGATAATTTTAGGCTTCTTTAAAGGACAGTTGTTTGAACCCAATCGCTGTTTTTTCTTTCTTCGCTATTACAATAAATGCGTCAGTGAGGAAACTAACGTAATAGTTATGCTAGCTGATTGACTCATTGTGGGCTGCATCGTTTACTTAACAACATTTCTCATTATCAATTTATTATGGAACACATGGATTTAACAATAATAACAATCACATGTTGGTTTGGCATAAGTACAAAATCACGTGTGAGCTTTGAAATTGCGATTTACACAATGATCTTTCTAGTTTCTACTATTTGTTTACAATTTGCACCGTGTTAATTAGCTGTCAACCACGCTGTGAGGGGTAGCACTTTGCACCGCACGGGACCGCACTGGACGTACGGGACCGCACGGGACCGCACGCAACCGCACGGGACGCACGGGACTGCATGGGACCGCACGGGACCGCACGGGATCGCACGGGACTTCACGGGACCGCTTGGGACCCCACGGGATCGCACGGGACCGCACGGGACCAATAATATAGATGGTGGGAGCCTTATAGGCCCCCATAGCCTATGGGGGCCTATAAAAGGTTTAAGGCTACATAGGCTTACCACTAATAATCACTTTCAACGCCCTGATTAACCTTGAGCGAACCGGTTAACTGTAAGCGTGCAATGTACTACCCTAAAAACTAGATGAATTGTGGACTATAATGCTATAATGATGATATGGGCTCTTATTTAAGAAATTAAATCAGAGTAGGCATTATGACCGTGAGCATACTTTTCAGTTCTTAGATGTTCATGGCCTATAGAAGCGACCGTGGTTTTGACTGAGCTTCCATTTATGAAAATTGGTGTACTATTGCAGAGCGGGGTTCGAATGCCCTGCTGCAATCTCTATTAGTTTCCTACTGAGACCTATCCTAACTCTGACTAGGCCTAGCGTGCATGTATATCACCAAGAGTCAAACACGCAATGAACAAAGTGTAGGTTTATGAACAACGACAATGCTAACAGCTAAGCGCGCAGACAATGTCAAATAAAGTCCGAGCCTAAGTAGCGTTGATGCTGGACCCTCGCTGTTCTAGCCTAAGTTGCTTAGTTTTGGTCGAAGGTGCCTTCAGTTTATATAAATGACTCCAATAAGGGGGCGAGCGCCCCACCCAGCACCGAACCACTTCCCTTTGATTTACCAATTAGTGCTGAGCGGCCTCGGCGTGCGAGACCACCACCGTGACAACGCCCGCAATCAGTGCATGCGCCGCCTAGGCGATAAGCGATGATCGTCTTAATGTAGTTGTCCCGCCCACTGATAACTGCGATCATTATAAGTTGAGCGTGGGCCATCATGCAGCTGCGCTGAGCACGCACTGATAATTAATACCGTCCTCCAACGCGATATCGAGAGGTGCGATATCCACTCAGTGATATCCATCGTCAAATGATATCAATTATAAGTCGAGCACCCACGCCCAGATTGCAATTACCAAGTGCGGCACCCTCTCCGGCATAGATTGCCCACCTCCCCAGTGCGAGGCGAGGAACGCTGAACTCAATCAAGAAAGTAGCATCAAGCCACAGTCACGGTCCGGTGGCAGAAGCCCACATAGGCACATGCCTCTGGTCGCTGCAACAGTACACCTAAATCCACAAATATTTATTTCAAAATTTGTGCTTTCTAGCCTTTACTACTTTGTTACATGCCGGATGAGAGGCCTCATCACTCTCATCACCTCTCTAGTGGCCCTGTGCGGGTCCCGTGCCGTCCCGTGCCGTCCGTGCGGTCCCGTGCGGTGTTTAGCGTGACCGCGCTAGGAGTCCTTCATTTTCGCTATTTCTTATATCAGATGCATATTTGCAGCCACAGAGTGCTACACGTTTCATCTGGAATCGATGCTCCGGGCCCGGTTCGCTATGAGCTGGCGCTTCTTACACTCTTCGCCTGGGTTCTCACCTTTCTTGTTCTTTGCAAGGGAATATCCTCCCTTGGAAAGGTACTGTAATCACGGATAAGTATTCGCTGTTCCTGGATAAGTGTTCACTGTAGCCTGCTGGACTTTTGAAGAAAATATACCCTTCCGTTCTTACTGTGCCCTCAGTAGGAAATTTTATTACATGCGTTTTTCTTTATTTTCAGATGAAAATTTGCGGCAATCATTACACGTGCGCTGTGGTCAATGTTGTATAATAATCGATTGCTTTAGTTTGATAAGCGTGTTGAGCATTGACGCTAATCTCGTTTGGATTATAGGTCTGTTTAAGCATCAGTCGTACGCTTTAAATCATGAAGTGTATTAATAATCTGCAAACCTGCTCAAACTTAACTTTTCCAGACAGTTGCTATGCATCGCCGTGCTATTATAATAATAGCCTATAATGTCATGATCAAGTTCATACCAAAGCCAGGCATGTAGCGTATGTTTTTCAAGCGACACACTGCATCGTCCTCTTCCGCTAATTGCTCTCAGTATTTTTATTAATGTAAACGTGATCATTGTTAATCATTTCTTTATTTTGTCACTAAGGCAGGCAATATAACACAACATAAACAAGCAGCATCAATACAAAGCATCAAATTGACAGTAGAAAAAACAACTGTTAAGCTGCTAGGAATGCTAAGTGTATTAAATACTGAATAATTACTTGTAGCTAAATTGATATTGATGATTGAAAATGAGACCACATTTTATGCTTTGCGGACAACCAACTATCTGTAGTTGGTACTCGTTCTATCCATGTGGAGTATGCAGAGAAAGAGTGGGTTTAAACTCGATCAAATGTTGCAGTGCAGGAAGTGGATTCACAAAAAGTATAGTCAATTCAAAGGTTGATTGAAGGAAGATCCACTTTTCCAGTGCTTGGTGTGTATCAAGGGCGTAGTCAACAGTGTTAAGACAGAGGAAGAGAAGTATGTGGTGCTTGAGGAGGCGTGTACACTGGAGCGCGTGAGTTGCTTCTGTTACCTGGGAGATATGATCGGTTGCGGAGAGGGAACAGAGGAAGCAGCAAGGGCTAGGGTGAGAAGTGACTGAGCAAACTTTAACAAACTTTAACAAACTGGTACCTATCTTGACAGCAAGGGGTGTCTCATTGAAACAACATGTGTGTGCAAAGTACTTTGGTATATGGAAGTGAGACATGGCCAGCGAAGGTGGAGGATCTTCATAGATTAGAGAGGACAGAGAATGATGGTGAGATGGATGTCTGGAGTGTCATTGAAGGACAAGTGTCGAAGCGAAGATTTGAGAAAACGGTTAGGTGCCGTATGTATAGCGGACATGGTGAAGAAAGGGAGATTGAGGTGGTTTGGACACGTGTAACGCATGAATGAAGAAGACTGGGTATCTGCATGTCGATACATTAAGGTGAGGGAGTCTCATCGTGGGAAACGTCTAATCTGTGTTGACACGGAAAAGTGGACGTAAAACGTAAATGATGATGATGATGATGTAGGTAGAATATTCTGCTTTAGCATTACAGCATCAAGTTCAGATTGTCTTCGCCATCGGAACAGGGTTCCCGCAGTTGAGCCTGGTGCTGAACTCAATTTCTGAAAAAATGATCGACTATCTATTTGATAACAAATAGGTAAAGCACCACAAAAACATTGACATTTCAGCAATCGCCGACTGGTCAAAGGTACCAAACAATTTGACAAAGGATGCATTATAAGCATAGTAAAAACTATGAATTCGTTTTGCTTTTATCTTCAAGGCTTCCAGGGCTTCCATTATTATTTTTGTTTAAGAAGTTCATTGAGTGACGTTTGCTCAGGTAGCGTACGTCACGACCATCTTCCCCTACATCCTGCTCACGATCATGGTGGTACGCGGGTTGACGCTGGAGGGCGCCAGTGAAGGAATTATGTTCTACGTCACTCCGAATCCGGAATTGCTAGCCAGAGGGCAGGCCAGTAATGTGCAGAAAAATCTCACAGCATAATTTATTGAAATAGTTTATCAATACTAAGTTGCTAGTAACAAGCATTGGCTACTGCAATAGGATATTGAATGGCCTATCTGTTTCTATTTGTGATTAGAAATCGAATAGCATGATAGTTTGTTAGAACTATTTTTGGAACTATTTATGCTGCCCTATATTCACTGCTTTATTCAAATGCTTGAGCTTGTACCATGTAGACATGGGTAGCAGCGGCTTCACAGCTATTCTTCTCGCTTGGACTTTCAATTGGCAATCTGATGGCGATGGCAAGCTACAACACGTTCAGGAATAAATTAATGAGGTTATTTTACATTTACAATAGATCAACCAATTTGGAGTAGGACTTATTCAAATAAACACTGGTGATGGACAAGAGATGAACTTTAGCTGCATGGGTTAGAATTATCATTGCTTCATTAGCTAATTAATTTCTTAGTAAAACTTAGAGGCCCATTTTGAATTTTTGCTGCGCCGCTTTGTTTTCAGTGATTGTTTTTCCTGCTGCCCATTAATAAAAACGCCAAAGGGTTCCATTGCGGTTCAATCACGCTAGATGATGGATCCACCCACGCTCGTGACTTTGCAGGGCATTTTTTAGGGAATTTTTACTGGGAAGCATTTCATTGGATTGGTTCACTTTTCATTGATTTAACTTATAAATTTTCTTATAAATGGCATTGCTTGATTATTTTATAGCTTTATTTTGCACATTGGTTGCACGTGCACAATGCAATGGACTCTATCTTAATTCAGCAGCCATTAAAAACGTGGACTTATAGCTCAAATACAACGAAACAACGTAGCATATGCTAAAATAGGGCAAAAAGTGGGGAGAAAAAGGCGATGGGCTCGGGGGCAATTCATGAGAGCTGGGGGCTAGTTGCCTCACCTTGCACGATAAAAATGCCCTGTGGTGGCTTCGTGATCTGCAACTTAGTTATTTTGCAATGTGTTGTTGCAGAGACGCCATCATTGTGCCCTTGGTGGATACTCTGACGTGCATCTACGCCGGATTCGCTGTATTCTCCGTCCTTGGTTACATGGCAGTGAAAAAGCATGTGAGCGTCGAAAATATCGCCGCTTCTGGTAAAAGCATTGAGTTTTTCCATCAAGTGTTCAATGTTAATCTAAGGTTATGGCGTCATCTGACTCGATTAGGGGTTAGGATTCTTTGATCTTAATCTGTAATTTCATTTTTGCTCTCGATTTAAAACATTCTTTTCACTATGCTTTCCTTTTCTAACTTTTTCATGATGTGCTACACATTCCACAGCGTAACAAGTCCATGTGAAACTTTTAAAGCCTATTTGTGATTTCACAAAATGTACGACAAACTATGACAGATCAAAATCATCATGCACAAATTCTGTAGAGCTTACAGAAAGATTCTTAATTTATCTCGCAATGTTTGTTTAGTCCCGTCTCGTTGCCCGATGATGTCCAAGTTTTCAATATAATGTTTTTTTATTTCTTTCGTCTTGTTTGTTTCCAACAGGTCCGGCTCTCGTGTTCATCGTTTATCCCGAAGCGATGACTACCATGCCGGTTGCCCCGCTGTGGAGCATCCTATTTTTTCTGATGTTAGTTTTTGTTGGATTCAGCACAATGGTGAGATAGTTAAACAAATTCTGACATTCATAGGCTAATAGTTTTTACTAATACCTAAATTGGCACTTGTAATTCACTTTGTATTGATAGGCATGATGGGTCACAGTTTAATGATCATCGGTTATAGATGTTCAAGATAGTAGAACTGCTAGAGGATAACACAGTTACGCAGTAATTTTGAAATGCTTCATTGACATCTGTTTTAAATTTATTTAGTTATTTACTGCCCATGAAGTAAATGGGGTGTCATGTATGCCAATACATTTTTCGGCACTGATTGACAGTGTGCTAATAATTTTAATGTGACCAGCCTTCACTATGTCTTAGCTTAACCTTTCAATTTAATGAGAAATGAAACCATTGGCATCCGCGTCAGCGCATATGGCTCGCCATCCAGCGCGGCAAAGCTCACTGCATTCGTGCGACACTCCCACCGCCCCCACAGAATACGAACCCTATATTTATGACAAAATGTGGCGCTTTCTAATTGACTTCTATTGTCTATTTGAAATCGCTTTACATTGTGAACTCTTTATTAGCAATAATATTATCTTTACGTTTGAAAAAACGAAGAAACTCAAGAGCATTTTAATTTTGTAAAAAGAAAATACCATTGATTCCATTGTCAATCAAAAGATGCCATTGTCCCAAGCATGTTTCTAGTTCTCTATTACGGAGACGACGCTGGCGGCGATCATCGACGCTTGTCCCTGGCTGACGGAGACGCGCTGGCGTGCGGTGACATTTCGCGGCGTGGTCTGCTTCTCCTTCTTTTTGATTGGACTGTGCTTCATCACCGACGTGAGTGAATATTTGTAGGCATGCATGCATTGCGGATCCACGGGGGGGGGAGGGGAGGGGATGGGGACAGTTGCCACCCAGAGCTTTGTTGGGGGGCGGATAGGGACATAGCCCCCCCAGAAAAAAAATTTATAATGCAATGGAAGGGGTGGTGGGGGAAATCGCCCCTCCCAGAGCCTCACTCGTCCAGAGCATCGCCCTCCCAAACCCTCTGTTAGGAGTGTTGGGAGGCGAAAATAGGTCAATTTGTCCGTGGTGTAACGAAAAAGAATTGATGATAGTAACGGAGGAAAAAAAAACTGTGAACACCCTCCTCCCCCGCTCACGAGTTGTGCACCGAAAGGAAAAATCATGTTCTCAGCAGAGTTCAAGGTCGTACTTTTAGGCCAAAATCGCCCCCCCCCCCAGGCTAACGGGCTGGATCCTCCCCTGCATTCATGTATAGGGCTCACTACGCACTATAATCATTCTATATCCTATAACGCAAGAGGCAATCTCGTAATCACGTTACGTAACATGACCAATCATGAAGTTTGCTTTCTTATGGACGCAGCCATTTTGGAAGCCTGGCATTTTCGACAAATGTGTCCGATTTCGTTGATTAGTGAGAAAATTCATGACTTTGCTGGTCTACTTTACACGCCCCTGTGGGCTACTGTGACATTATTGTAAGAAGTGTGCATTGTAAAATAGTGGCAGATGAAATATATAAATTTATAAAACAAATTGCGTGTCATTGCATAATTATACTGATAGATTAAGATTTGCTCTGCTAGGTTTGATAAACATAAAAACTTTTATTTGCCTTAATGGATTAAGTTTGATGATTACATTTGTGATATTGTGCTCTAAAATCTGCCACAAAACTTCACTGGTGCCTACAAATATCATGCTGCATATTTTTTTGACAAATTGACCGTGACTATTATTCTGATCACAGGGGGGGTACTATTTCTTGTCGCTGGTGGACGAATATCTCAACGCTTTTCTGCTCCTCAGCATTGGCGTTCTAAATGTCATTGTGATTGTTTATATCTACGGTCAGCTTTTTTTTAGCTACACATACATTTTTCATATAAAGCGTCTGTAGTCCTTCAGTAAAGTTTTTATGGTTTTTATTCAATGTATATAGTTGGTTGTGTCAAATTCGAAAAATGAACGTTGTCATTAAGTCTCCATTTTCAGTATTCAGTGGTGTTTTTTATATTATATCACCCAAAGCAGTTACTAGGCATAGTATAAAATGTTACATCGCTTTTAGGCCTACATTCATAGTTATAATGTTGTAAAATGACTAGTGTCAATTATTGCACCTTATGCATAACTTTATGAACCAATTTCAAAGGACTTTATGGCAAGCAACATCTGTTAATGAGAGCCGAAAATAAGAACAGACGCTAATATATACATGTAGCCTTTAGTCAGTTTTGTTATAATAACTTAATAATAATCATTTTACGATAGATAGACCTGACTGGACGGTAACCTAAGAAAAGATTTTTGTTAGTTGATATTTTTGTGAGTTCATATTTCTGATCAAGGGCTTGGGCGACTCTGCAGCGATGTTGAAATGATGTTGGGAAAAAAACCAAGCTGGTACTTTCGCATCTGCTGGCTGTTCTGTGTACCATTTATTATTGTGGTAAGATTTCATTGCTTGTCATTTGATTAGCTCTAGCTTAGAGTGCTATTTGTCTGATATTGCCAGTTAACTTTTTGGCAGTACTAATTACGTCCACATGGCCATGATTTTTCTATTTTATGTATTCTTTATAACATCAATATGGCTTATTGCTGGTATTTATATACTACGTGCTACATTGCTACATGTGCTGTATACATGTAGCCAATGTATGCTATATTGTATTCTATATTGATGCTATCCGGTAAATATGTTATCTGAAATTTATTAATTTTGTCTATTTTCTAAACCTGTGGAATTACAATTTATTTATTTGCAGTTAATTATAGTTAACTCCTAGTCGGATATTTTAGTTAAAATGCATTTTGAGACTTTGCGACTTTGAGACTTTGAGACTTTAAGACTTCGAGACTTTGAGACTTTGCTTAGCAAAGCATCCACTCCACCCTCCCCTTCGTCATGCAGCAAGATTTAACCCCTAGTCGGATATTTTAGTCAAAATGTTTCTGCAAGATGGCGCTGTTTTGAAGCCTTTTTATCATTTTCTTTACTACACCGTGATCACGAAAATCGGGACCCCCAATTATATTTCTTATAAATCAACGAAAAGTCAACTAATAATCAA
>JAQIWG010009224.1:0-10810 GCA_034695025.1 Chamaedrilus cognettii | reverse complement strand
CATTTTTCACTAAACATATCAACCACAAAAAATTTGAACAAAATCGGAGATGGTCAAGTTTTGTGACCGAGTTGATTCGACATGGAATGCCCCACACCTTTTTCACAAACCTAGAGCTGACCCGGGGCCGCAAAGCGGCAGAGCCGCAAAATACATTTAAACTGAAATATCCGACTAGGGGCTAACAGAGCCCCTAGTCTATACACCTTGCCAGACATGTGGGCTAAACTGATGATTAGATGCAAATTATGTACGAGCTGGTGTAGCATTGCACGTGAAACTTGTACCTCGGTGGCATAGTTGCGGTGGCTACACAGTTGTTAAAGGTTCAGCAGTTGCACTACGTCTGTTTTAGTAGCCAGAGCCTTAATGCTAAGAAATGATTGATCAAGTCTAAACTTAACGCTGATGCTTACATTTGACTAAAGAGCCCTGCTTAAGGGGCGAGGTATGTTCATGTATCCTTCATAAATGTCATTGTGTACGATTTCATTTATGTGTTTAGCATGTGAACTTTTTCAGGTCACACACATTGTTCCTATACGTTAGCCTACTGTTCTGATGTTTTAATCTTTCTCTTTCTACGCAACAGCCTTCTAAGAGAAGTCAGCAGTGATGCCGCAACAGTCACATTGAAGAGGGGAGGTGGGGGCGACTCACGGGACACGTCGCCTCACACCCGTCTCCCCCGCTGTCCCCCCCCATGTTGGAGAGGGGGAAGTCCCCCTCCCACACATTCATGCGGTGTTCCCCCCGTGGCCGCTCAACGTTGCCCCACGGAAACAGCCTGCGACAAAAAATCTAGTTTTTTATTCGAATTAAGACACAAAATTTTAATTTTAAATAATTTTAAAATAAGCGCAGGCGCTGTGTTTTAGTGGTTAAGGCGTCGGATACAAGTCTGAGAGACGTAGGTTTGAGTCTGGCACCGGCAACTATGAAACCATACGTCACAGGCCCTTCGGCAGGGATGTTAAACACACATGTATTTTATAATTCACAAAAACTATTTATAATTATTTCACTGGCATCAGAAAGGGCATCCCACCATAAAAACCCAGCTCCTGCTGTCTTCACCAGGGCGCAAGCAAGTGCCTATGCCCGAGTAAAAATATGGACATTAATAGAAAAGACGACAAAAAAGTTGCTTGGTTCAATTTTAATTTATCTCTTTTTTGTCCTTTTGATCTCACCGTTTGGTCACAAAAACAGAAATATCTGCGCAAAGTTTTGGACTAGTCCCCTAGATGCATTCTGCTAATGCATTGTGGCCGTGTGGCATTCACCAACAGTTACAAACAGAATTTGATCATCGGTACCAAGTTCAAAAATCTCGCTGGTAAATTTTCATCTTAAAATCGTGCCACTGCAAACCTTACGGGTTTTAGCAAACCAATTTCTTAATTATTTAACTACAAAATTAATTTGTATGATATGAGACAAATTAATGATCCAGAAAATAAAAAAAACATCTGTTCTAAAATTTATGATTTCATAGAACTTAAAAAATTCAATACACTTCTTATTGATTTTAAATAAAGCATATTCCTAGCTGCAGTAGCAGTAAGAGAGTACCGGTCGATTCGGTCGGAGCGACACGCCCCCTCCCACTCTGCCTCAGTGGGGAGACGCTTGTGCGCCCACTCACAGTAGGCCGTCGCGTCGTTCCATGACACGTGAACTACAGGGTGATCCATTCTGTATACACACCCCACATAACACTATATACTACAGGGTGCTCCATTCTGTGAGCACACCCCACATAACACAATAGACTACAGGATGCGCCATTCTTTGTGAACCCCACACAACTATACACTACGAACCCCACACAACTATACACTACGAACCCCACACAACTATACACAACAGGGTGCGCCATTCTGTGCACATCCCACACAACTACTACAAAACATGAGAATTTTTCTACATTAAATTTTCACGTTTTTTGAAGACTGCCCATTATATATAGCTTCTGTGACATTATTTTCATGCATGTCATTTTTGTGAGTTTGGCCGATTCACAAAATTCACCACAATTACATGCACGCAAAATTTCATGTTTTACAGTACACCTAACCTCACACAACAGAGTGCGCACACAGAACAGGGTGCTCGTTCGAGGCAGGCCATAAAACATCAAGCAATGAAAGTATCAAAAAGACACTGAAGGCTTTTGGGCCATCAGTGAATTTTGTTCAAAATCAGAGTTGAGAGGAGATGATGTGTGGCAAGAAAGGTAAGGGCGCGTGAGAGAAGAAGAAGAAGAAGAAGGACCTGTTGTTGAGGTCAGTGTCTGGTCCATAGGGATGCCTCCAGTCTGTCCTGTTGACTGGGAGCCACCAGGGGGCAGCAGCCACCTACACATACATGCACGCATACACGCACAAATACACACACACACACACCAGGAAGCAGCTGTTGCCACCTACACAAAATAATGCTAGATAAAAAAAAGTCACGACTACTGACTGCATTGACAGGCAGTGCTTGGAAGATGGATGAAAATGCTTGAGGGGTGTAGAACGAAGGCGGATAAACTGGAGAAATATAACTGAAGAAATACATAACACAAATTCTAACAGTAACACATGGAATCTTTTATCATGCATTAAAGTGATAGGTTCTATGTAATATTGAAGGGTCGATGGCAGAAGGGTGGTAGGATGCAGGGGTGCTGTGAGAGGAGTGAGTGGCGAATGGCAAACATATGGCCTCAGTAAGAGGGGTGAGTAAGAAGTACGTACAGCCTCAGTAAGAGGGGTGAGTAAGAAGTACGTACAGCCTCAGAGAGTGGTGAGTAAGAAGTACGTACAGCCTGAGCGATGTCCTGCTTGGTGCGCTCAGACAGGAAGTAGTCCATCACAAAGGAGCTGTTGAAGAACTCCGCCTGCAGCACACACACACACACACGCTCACTGTACTGCGCTCCACTGTAGCTGACCAGTGAATCACCAACCAGCTGTGACACTCGCTCGCTGCCGCCCTTCTTTGTTTAGCATCTAGAGGTCTTATAACATTGACATGACCAATAGATGGCCACACACCACACGCTGCACCCATAGGCTGGTCGGCTATCTATTATACAGTAAAACATTGTATTTTCGCGTGCATGTAATTTTGGTGAATTTCGTGAATTGCCAAAACTCGCACAACTTACAGGCGTGAAAATAGAGCAGCAGAAATTATTTATAATAGACAGTCCTCAAAAACGCGAGAATTAAGTGCAGCTAAATTTCTGAGAAGCTAAACCACGAAAATAATGTGCATCAAAAATTTTGTGTTCATAGTGTTTAGTTTGACTGCCCCAGATGGAAGAACGTCGGTCGACTTTCCTCACCTCGGTCACGTGGCCGGTGGCATGCACAAACTCAGCGAAGTCCGCATTGCTCACTTCATGCACGTCGAGCCAGTAGGGCGTAAGGGTGATTCTGCGCCCCGGCCCCTCCCCGTCCCCTCCCAGCACCGGCCGGTCCGTCCCCACGACCACGCCCCCTGCCCCGCCCCCCTCAATCCTCACCATGCCATTGGTCACAGTGCGCTTGGGGTCGCCTGCCGCAGAGGATGGTGCTGTAGTGGTGTCCGGGAAGGCTGCAAGGGGGGCTTCAGGGGAGTCTTTAGAGGGGTCTAGCGGGGCAGCGTCTCCTGGATGCCTGCTAGTTGCAGCCCCGCAGCCGCAGTCTGTGGGGGCGGGGGAGTCATCCAGCCCCCCCTGAGGCCCCGCGACACTCGGACTAGCTATTTTCTCCCCATCGTTTGGGGCGGGAGGGGTCACGTAACTGGGGGCGGGAGGGGGGTCGGCCTGCTCGGAGAACAGCGGCTGAGAGGCCGCAGCGATGACAAGAACTGAGACGAGTAGTCGCATTGCCCACGGTCACCAGCGCCTAACCCTGGCTTGAAGCTCGCTGCGGTATACGCCGTAGCGAAGTTAACAGTTACTTAAATACCTTTATCTAGCAATCATGCGATCTCATTATTAGAGTACTATTACCCCTTTAAAGTATTTAGTCAATTAAGGTCAAAATGGAAAGTTACTTAAATATACATATAAGGCAAGCTGACGGTGCTAGGCAAAATGTCAGGTGTAGAAGCAAGAAGACTTAATGTCCCCTGCATAGCTGTCATCTGGTGGAAGAATAATCCGGTGATGACGGCGTCAAAAATGAAGAATAAAACAACTATTAGATCAAATAATTTAATAAACACGATCAGCTGTTGCAGCAAGAACTTTATCAAGATCCGTTGTTTTTTCTTCTTTTTCTTCTTCGCATTGCATCCATTTTTATTACCGCCCATCACAGACCAAAACTCCTTATTTAAGCCACTTCACATCTCTGCGGCCTATTATTCCGTCGACTACATTGTCCCAACAAAGCGTCTCGAGGTCTATAAACTTACTAGAGGACTCTTGGTCTAAAACTCTTCAACTCTTTCCTGCAATTTGTTGCTACATGTATTTATACCAGTTTCATTCTCACAGAACGAGATCGATGGCTAATAATTATTCTGAGTGTCTGTATTGCCCTACACTCGCTCAATTTTTGAGATAACAAAACAGGTGTTTATCTGTAATGTCAATTATATCATTTACTATGTACCCCATAGTTTTCCGGGAACACACCACCCCTAAAATGTGTAGGCCAACACACCCCACCTAACTTCGAAACCAATAAACACAACTTCAACACCCAATAGCGGCAGTGTTCAGTGTATGAAGCCTTTGGTATTTAGCAACAAAAATATATAGCATGTTAGTACACTTTAGTAGTCCGGAGAAGAGTTATCCCCGTTCTCAGTGGAGATTTATTTAAAAGATCGAAGATCAAAATCACAGTCACCAATCTCCTCCTGTTAAGCAGTATAAAACATATCTAAAATTAATTTCTCACTGCACTGATTGGCTGGATGACATAATGATCTCAGACCTCATTCAAACCCTCCATTGTCCAACTGGGTACATCAGACATGACAGGTCCCACGCACGCACGGAGCAGACAAAAGACCATTACTACTGATCACAGCATGTCGACCTACGCCCAACAAAGTTAGTACTCAACATCACAAGCACTCATTCCCATCTCGTTTTGAGTCAACTTGAACCACTTGTCGGTTTTTAGTTTTTCAATCAAGCGTTAACATTTTAACCTCAGATTAAGACTTCAATAACCAATCACATGAAATTGAGTGCTAGGTTAAGCTTCAATGCGCCGATTGGCTACAATGCGGTCGTGACCTCATATCAAGGTAATGACTCTCAACTGATAAAGCTGACGTCAGACTGTGAGTGCAAGTCACTACAAGGGCACGACTCAGAACTGAGTAAGTCAAATCACTCTCCTCACAGCGTCCAATAAATGTACTCAGTAAGAGGAGCTGTGTTCATTTCCATTCTTAAAGCACGACTGCGACACATTTCGGTCAAAGTACAAGAGCCAACAAATGATGCAGCTGTGATACCAATGATTCAGTAGTGATTTTGTTGCTAAATCATCAAATTAAATTCAGATGATTACATAGGGACAACATCAGCTTCAAGCCCCCCACACCGCCCTCCCTCTTACACACCCCCCAGCCACACCCCCACCCCCTGCACCCACCCTATGGTTTGACGACATACATAGCAGCGTGGCTTGACGACACGCTGTAACAGCTGGATGCTTTGTACCACACTGTACAACAGTGACAATGATAGCATCAATTATTAATGATATACAATTATGCTCACACATACAATATACGTATATACAATATACAATAGTCATGTACAATTAGGCAAAGACTGACAGAATGCTTTAAGTATCATGATTCGAAGGAGAGCGGTCTGATGTATTCAACCCGCAAGTCTGTCATTGCACAGTTGTAATCTGTGTGAGGTATACGCAATAAAAGCAAAGCGCAGCCAATCAGAGTATTTGTATGAGAGCCACGCGCTAGACACAAAGCACAGTCAATCAGAGTGTTGCTGTAATGGTCATGCACCAGACAAAAAGCACAGCCAATCAGAGGAGTTGTCCAAGGCATCACATGATCAAGCTGTGGCCGCGTTGTGTGTTACAGGCCTACAGTGCTGCAGTATTTCAATCTGGCCTTGTTGTGTGCACAGCGCTGCAGTATTTCACTCTGGCGTTGTTAATTTATTCTGTGTACAGCGCTGCAGTATCTCACTCTGGCCTTGTTAATTTGTTGTCTGTACAGCGCTGCAGATCTCACTCCGGCCTGGGTCTAGTCCTCAGCAGCTCCTCGATCTACACGAAACAACAGGAATGTAAAACTTTATTCCCTCGCACTGAGTGCGCTAGAGAGAGACACATGAGACCACCGTCCGACTGCAACACGAGTCAAAATTGCAGTATAGATATAAACGCGGAATATAATTCTCAAAAGTTAAATTTGTAATCATCAATCACAACGCTTTCAACTAAACAGAGCAGACAAAACAGATTCTGTCGTTTCTATAGGAATCCCAGACAAGGGAAACGCATGTTATATTTTCTAAGCTTACTGTGCACAACAGTAAACTGCACACTATAGTAAACTGTGCACAGCAGTAAACTGCGCACTATAGTAAACTGTGCACAGCAGTAAACTGCGCACTATAGTAAACTGTGCACAGCAGTAAACTGCGCACTACAGTAGAATGTGCGCAGTAATAATGTTCTGCATACATAATAAATGCATTGTCAGCCTACGTACATGTCGACTGTTTAGAAGGCAAAAGTATCATCAGCAGTTTTCAAAATTATTCAGGGGAGCAAAAACAAACTTTGACGACCCTATATAAATAGATGCTTTTTGACAATTTGAAAACGATCCAGCTTGATTTGTATGCAACTGAGCTCATAACTCTTTCGCCCATTGCATTCCCCGACTCAAGAACTGGAGCTTCAGCAAAAAAAGCACATTTTTCAAAAAGATGCTTATAGAACCTTTGCATTCTAAACAGGCGATGTAGTGCATATCATTGACCTACCTTTTCAACAGGACGTATGTCCACGACCTATTTATTAACCAGGGCATGTCATGTAGCCCTCTGAGCGATATAGGACCTTGACCTACTTAATAACTAGATTTTGGCTCATCACCTGAGAGCGGTACATGCCCTTGACCTCCTCAAGGTCAAGCCTCAGTTCCTGCGTCTCCTCGACCTTCTCCCCGTACATCTGTAGTAGCGCGTTGTAGCGCCCCTCCAACTCCTACACACACACACAGAACATTGTAGTCTACCTCTTACACACACACAAAACGTTGTAGCACTACCTCTTAGACACATACAGAACATTGTAACACCCATCATCAATCAATCAATCACTCACTCAATCAATCAATCACTCACTCGATCCATGAGCCAATCAATCAATCGATCAATCGATCAATCGATCAATCGATCAATCAATCAATCAATCAATCAAGAGAGGGACGCACGGCGTGCTGCTGTTGGAAGGCAGAGAGTTGAGTGATGAGCTGGTCCTGACGTCTGCTCGCCTCAGAGACCTTGCTCAGCTCTTGGACCAATGACTCTCTCGACCGCTCCAGCTCTTGGATGTCAGTCTGTGAGCCATACAAGCACACATACACGCACGCACAAACGCGCATTTACAGGCAGGCATATAGACAGGCAGACATATAGCCAGACATACGGGCGTACAAGAAGAAAATATGTGAACAGACAGGCTCACTCAGTGACTCGGCAGTAAATAAACTACAAACCATTGGGAGAAAGACTTCACTGAGAAAAAAGTTCATGGAGAGATCAGGGGGCTTTGGACCCCCAGGAATGCGGCTTGGGGGCTAAAAGTACCCCCAGGGAGGGGCTAGGACTCCCCCTCACCTGTAGTTGAGTTATCTCCCCCTCGCGCTGCTTCAGCTGAGACTGCAGACTGTCGAGCAGCAGGGCCGCGCTGGACTGACGCATCGACTCATAGAGAGAGACCCGGCCTGACCCGTGGGCCGACACTGAACGACTGTCCTCCTATACACACACACACACACATACACACACAGACACAGGCAGGTAGGCAAACAAGCAGGCAAACAAAGACCAAGCACCGCACAGACTGACAGCTATACGCAGAGACAGCGCGGAAAACGATCAAAGTCGTTTCTGAGTTTAAGGACCGTGTGTAGTAACGAGGACTATTACAGTCCGGTTCAGTGCCTCGGGGCCAAGCAAAGAACCGCTCCCCCTTCTTTAGACGCCTCTTACGACTCGCTCGGGAAGCTCTGGGCTGTAAACTATTTATTGTTTTCCCAATTCACAGGCGCAGACAGACAGAGAGGTAGACAGAGAGGCAGACAAATACAATAATGCAGCAATTTAAAAAATGAAGGCACAGATACCAGCATGAGAGATGCAGACAAGGGGGTGTGAGAGAGGGTGGCGTCGGCGGATATGAGCGCCCCCCCTCCACCACTCTCCTCCCTCCCCACACCCAGGCCCGGAGACCCCCCCCGCATTGACAGCAGCAACTCCTGCACCACACACACACTGCATATCTCACCCCAACCCTAACACTTGCCCAAACTCAACCCTAACCCAGTCTCATCCACAATGCATGCTCAGCTCAAGTCCTCACTCACATCAAACCCACAACCAAGTCCCAACCCTCTCATATACAACTAGAGCTCTCCCTTCACTGCCAATGTTACTACTAGGTCCCCAATGACGTCTTTCGGCGCCTAAATGGATTAAAAGCCCAATTTTATGTCTTCTTCTTCTTCTTCAGTTGTCAAGCGAAAATGTAGAGAGAAATAAGAAACTCGACCACCCTTGTTCCTTCAAGCTAATCTCACCAAGCCCCATCATTACAGTCTGTACAATGAGTGACGTATGGGGATGAAGGGGCGGGGCATGGCCCGCAGGTGAAACCAATTACCGACCGCCAACAATTGATTGACAAGGTCATGACCCATGCACATCCAATCACAATAATTAACAACCGTTACCCATAATTCTAATCAACTTCCATTTTTGCTAAAAAGGTCCTTCCTTCTTCGGCAGAGCGCCGTTTATGTATGCGCGATCTAAGCTTCTGATATCTCTATGAATCTCACAGAAATAATTTTAGCAAGGTTTTGAAACTCTCATTGGAACAATGTCCGCAGCATCCATTCAATTCAACTCTACGCACGCAATCTTAATTAAAGAAGAAAATAAGAACTACAAAAACCACACATACCCTTATCCTATAGGTCAGAGTTTGAAGTTGAAGCAGTGAAGAAACACCGAGAATGTTAATAACAGCTGCAGTTTTTTCAGTCTAAGTTGGATGCAAAGTGGGGAATGCGGAGGGTTTAGCAGGAGGGATTGACGGGTGAAAGGGATGGAGGGATGGAAAAGTGGAGTGGCGGAAGAACCTTTTCCCTTAGCTGGTCGTGCACAAGAGCGAGTCGCTTGCGTTCGGCTTCCGCTCGGAGTCTCTCCACCTCCAACTGATGGTCTGTGAGGAGCTGGACACAGACACACACAGGGCGACTGGCACACAGACAAGCACAGGGGTGAGCACACCCACACAGGGGCGGGCACACAGTTAGTCCGCTACAGTTAGTCCGCTTTCTGTATGTAGTCTGTTGCACTTCTCTCGCACCTACGATTCAAGCAAACAATGTTTTTCTATCTCCGTTTGCATGACATATTCTTGGTGCGTTAAAAGTGCAATATACATACATACATACATACACACAGACACGCAAAGGGACTGGCACACTGGTAAGGAAATGAACTTACACAGACCTACGCCAGCCTGCCTACATAGGCCTATATCAATCAGTGTCTGGGTGCATGTACGTTCTCTAGTCTGCCTTCATTACTAAAAGACTGGCGGTACGTACTTTCTCCTTCTTCAGCTCACTCAGTTCTTGCTCGTACCGAACTCTGACTGCATCTCTCTGCGCCGCCTCACTGGAGCAGAGAACAGAAACAAGAACTGGAGAAGAGAACTGAAACACGAACTGATGCAGAGAACAGCGAACAAGTCAACGTGGAGACTTTAAGCCGATAAGCCAACCCGACCTAATTTGCAGCCACTGATGGACACTCATTTGATATCTAGCTCTCAAAGGGATATCAGCGTATTCAAACACCTGCCCTAGCGCATAAATCTGCAGGCAGAACTGACAGAAACACATAGTGTCCAAGCCCGTATTTATGCGCATTCTCATTGCAAATTGCGAATCAATTTGCCCTCTTTTGCGAATCAAACACAAAATCGATTCGCAATTTTCGCGAATCGAATTTTTTGTAAATGAACGCTTAAGAAACCGAAGAGTGAAAATATTGATTTTGACTTTCACTTCACGTGCGGCTCTGCAGTCCTCACATAACACAGAACACTGTTGCAATTGCTACACGTGTATATATAACAATAACACTAATCATCCTCTATGACGTCCATTCTTGTGCACTACAGGCAAGTCTGAAACACCGTGTCCATGTTAACACAGCTTAGACATTTATATTGAAGCTGGGTTTCTGCAGCCAGATGCCCTTCCTGTCGCCAACAAGAATAATAAATTACTCTGGACAATGATCATCAGTTAGCGACACTTGTGTGTTTAACAGCCTAGCTGAACCAAGCTTAACAGCTTGTGAAGCTACACATGTATGCTAGCATAAAGAGTATAATATCTCAACAGTTCTGTGCAATCCTAAGAAATATTTAAAGACGATATAAAAACTGCTAATCAAATTAGCAATTTGCTAATCAAAATTGAATTTGGTTAGCAAGACACGCGAAAAATTGCTAATCTATTTTTAGAGCTTAGATACAGGCCTGACATGAGCCTTTTAGAGCTTAGATACAGGCCTGACATT
>JAQIWG010009223.1:0-10810 GCA_034695025.1 Chamaedrilus cognettii | reverse complement strand
ACATGCTCAAAAAATTTCACAACAATCGGAGATGGTCATGTCAGATGAGTTGGTTGATTTGGCATGGAATGACCCTGCAGCAAAATTTCATATTTTGCACTATACATGCATGGACGAAGCGTTGCGGCCTAGTGGTCTAAGTAGCGGAGCTCGGATTTGAGTTCGACAACGCGTCTGTTCTAATCCCGGCCACCGCAAAGATTTTGAGTCACTTTGAGCACCCTTGGCAAAGGTGGTTTAAATTCGTCAACCCTGCAAATAATCATCCAATAGGGTGGAGTGCAGTAGAGAAGTTGAAGCTGAGAGAATCTTAGGAAAATCTTATATTTTGGGGGTAACTCTGCATGATGGCGTCACGGCAGTCAGCGAATGGATTAAATTTATTTAAAATTTGTCTTAGGAAAAATTTAAGAAATGATAAGAAATGCACGTGAATGAGGCCACTGAACATGTCTCAACATACCGATGCACCATGGAACACGATTCAACGGAACTATGTTTAAGACTCATGAGCACGGCAGCATACTAAGAAGTAAGACATGCAACAATATAGCACAAAGCTCTACAGAACCGCCCACCTCGTACAGTCGATGGAGCCCTTGGGGGGTGAGGGTGATGGTGACCCCAAAGAGCACGCCAGTGCTGTTGCTCTCCAGCCAACTCTCCTCCCCCCCGCCACATATCACCTCACACGCCCAGTGTCTGACAGCAAAGACAAAAGCAGAGAGCTGCAAATAGCAGAAGTTCTCTATATACGGTACATATCTGCCCCTGCCACCCCCATCGTACCCAAAAAAAGCCCAGCTTCAGCAGTCCTAGCCAGGGTGCAAAACGTCTAACCTATGTGAAAATATGGACATTGACATAATAGATGCTAAAAAGACGGTTCGTTAGTTGTCTCTATACATTTCTGCCCTAGATCGTAAAAAAACAAACTTAAATTTTTTTGTCTATTCTGTTAATGCACATGTTCTCACACAGGTATGGCGATCTGCCCTCTCACTCCTATCAAAAGAATGAGCTAGATATAATAATGATATCGTTAGACAAACTTCTCTTTGAGATAGAGGGTGAAGCTGCCCTTCCCCTCATATCCAAAGAGCCAGATATAATAATGATATCGTTAGACAAACTTCTGCTTGAGATAGAGCGCGATGCTTCCCTTGCCCTCGTATCCAAACAGCCAGCCGAGATAGAGCAGCGGCTTGGCGCGATACTCGCTGACGAGGCGCGGCAGGGTCCACGTCATCACAACCTGGTGCATCTGCTTCACTGGCACAACTGCACACAAAACCTTGCTTCTGTGCACTTGTTTCTCACTCGAACACATACAAAAAATCAAAACCATTTGAAGAATTTCCCTAATGCTGATTTACACAAAAAATCCGAAATGATGTTACGCTTGTACGATTAAACTCCTCCCGAGTAATATGAAGTTAGGAATAAACAAAATTCTAAAATAGCATTTATAATTGATTACGGAACAGTTTAGTCTCAACAGCAGAAAGAAAAAGCATGATATTTGGTTCTGATTATTGCACTAACACGTGACTGAGGCAAGCAGCCAATAACAATTTAAAACTTACACCGTTAGTCCAAAAAAAGATCGCACCAAACACAGACAGACACGTTGGACTTCTTGTCACAAAAAAAAGTTTGATCATATTCATAGGGCTAGTTTCTCCAACAACACGGATTTAATGGTGGTTCAGGATTTAATCCACCTTTTAAGAATTACTCAATTAGGATTATCATTAGGATTTTACTTTTAGTCTGGTTACCTTTAAACATCTTGTGGAATGCCGTATTGTCAAAAGCGGGCTGTAAGCAAGTCAACAACGACCCATTTATGAATGGTTACAATTCTTGGCAGTCAAATAATTAGCTCAATTTACTATATATTTTCGTACAGATCAATTAACCATGCAATATATAAGTTAAAAACTTCTATGTCTGTCTTTCTTTCAAATATTAAAATATATTATTTAATAGGGCTTTATTAATGACACTGACATAATTCGCACAAAATAATACAATTTTGCTTACGAATCGCTTACGACTATAGGATTCTAATCAATGCTCTAGGTACAAGTTACACAAAAAATACGAAGGACAATAAGTGATTTTAAATTGGTTAATTCTATTTGCCAATTACTTTATTTAGCTTTTAATCTTTAAATTCTAGCTTTACCTGAAGACTTTTGAAATCTGGCTGCACCGATGCGCTAAAGCAGCAAGAACACAAGTACTCATGCAACCAGTTAGCTCACTAAATATAGAGTAGAAAACTAAATTCTTCATTGCCAATTTAAAATCCTAAACTTAAGTCAAGCAGACACAACATTATCATAATTCTGACACCATTTTTAACAGAAGCAGCCGATTTGAGATAGATGACGTAGGCCTGCACTACAGCGCCGTCAATTAAATATGAGGAATCAGGACATTAAAAACAATCAGTTACGTGGCCCTCTTACTAATGATCAGCGCTATTAGGCTCTTGCTATCATAAAATCAGATTATATTGTGAAAATAGTTTGACAACATTCCTTACTTGGAGGGAAGAATGGAGGGGAAGAGAGAACCGACAAGGCCATGGATCGGAATGATAGACGACCTGCTTGAGAAGAAATCGTATGCAGATATAAAGAGAAGGGCCGAGGATCGGCTAGGGTAAAAGGTTTGGACACCAAAGACCTGTCATGTGGCAGAACACTGAAGAAGAACATTACTTAGTGATTTCATTCATTGCACACTAAGTGTTCTTCTGGTTTACTAGGCTACACTGAGCATATGCAGCGTTACACACACAACCTGAAAGAGACTAGAGTCTAACCCGGAAGGGACGCCGGCGAAGCAGTTGCGAACGTAACCTTCAAGTGCATCCAGCGATTCTACAGAGAGCGCCGCCAGCGAAAAAATGCATTACCCAAATATTAAATAAAACAAAACCGACGGCACAAATCACAGTTAATAGACACGCATACACTACAAAACCAACAAGCAACGGAGCATATAATCACCTTATAATTCCACAGATATGATACTAAAGCACTCACTAACGTGTACAATACAAAGGTCGAAAAAAAGCTGTTATCACACATCCACCCTTCATCATGCAACGATTGCATTATACGTTGCATTATACGTTGCAATATACGTTGCATTATACGTTGCAATATACGTTGCATTATACGTTGCAATATACGTTGCATTATACGTGCAATATACGTTGCATTATACGTTGCATTATACGTTGCAATATACGTTGCATTATACGTTGCATTATACGTTGCAATATACGTTGCATTATACGTTGCATTATACGTTGAATTATACTTTGAACAGACTGAAAGCGGTCACACACGCGACGACAGAATAGCATTGTCAAGGCTCATTCAGAATCTCGGCTACGTTCGGAATTTTCACAATACTCAGATTTTCAGCCAAAAAAAGCAGCATCATCATACATTTTGTGACGTCACTATTCATACAAGAAAATCAAGAGATTGACAAAAATTGAGATTCAGTCGCAACAGCAAATAGAGTATTAATTACAATTTAATAAACTCTAATGTAACAAACCTCGTGATTGGACGACGAGGGTCATTCTCTCGGCGCGGTAGTGGGCCGCATAAAAGCCCTTCAGCCTATCATAGATGTCAATGCCGTGAGCCTTCGGGCGAGTGGCCAGCGATTCCTTGTTACCTAAATGTAAATTATACCCAAAGGTAAATTATATATATATAATTTATTCTATCATTTAAAAATTAATATTTAATTTTTCAGACTAAGTCAAAGCCACAGGCTGTCACAGAAAGTGCAACATCATCACAGGCTGTCACAGAAAGTGCAACTTCATTTAGTCACTAGTGATTCCTTGTAACCCGAACATAAATTTAATAAATTTTCTTGTAATATTCTATAATTATAAAATTAATGTTCTTCAGACTCCGACAATGGCTGTCACATGAAGTGTACCTCTCTTTGACTGTCTATATTGCTACCTGGCCTGCTTAATGCTTATTGATGCTTTAAAAGATAAAGGACCATGTGCGGTAGCGAAGACTATTACAGCCATGTTTTGCGTAAAGGGCAGAGTGGCAGAGTGTAAACCGCTCTCTTAAGTCGCTATTGACGATTAGCCCGAGGAGCTCTGGAGCTTTGAAAGCAAATCCTCTGTTCCCCGGCCTTCAGGGATAAACTGACATAGTCATTGCAAAATGTGCATCATTATAAGGTGGCTAAAATTTTCTTGTACCAAACCAAATAGCCACAGCACAAACTATCGGTTAAGTGCTTGAACCAACCCCAAAAGAACTTGGCCATTGGATGTGATTGATCAGCGACGGTAGCCAACAGCTGCTCAATACGATCCGAGTCCGACGTGCGATTCATCTCAAACTCTGGAGCAGGGCACCAGATGAATTAGAAACATGGCTACAGCTTAAACAGCAGACGCATTGAAACAGATTATTAATTACAAAGCAGCTGATTTTTCTGCGTGTAGCTGGGTTCAAGTCCCCGCGCCACCAACTATGAAACCATGCGTTACAGGCCCTTCAGCAAGGCGGTTAAACACACAAGTGTCGCTAGCTGCTGTCAGATAGCTATCTATTTGGTTGACATCAGAAAAGGCTTTCTGCCGCAAAAATTCAACTCCTGCAGTCCTCATCTGCGCACACTTTCTAAACTCAAGTGAAAATATAGACATTAACAGATTAGATAAAAAAGGTGGCCATTTTTTTTAAAGAAAATTTTAAAAGGCTTTTATCACAAGAAAAATAACGACATGACAAAGTAATCAAGGTATGACAATGAAATACTACACGTTTTGATAGATGAAGATTATTCAAGAACGCGGAACAAGAACGGACCGCTGTCGACAGCCAGGATCTCTCGGTTGACGCTTCCCTTCTTGAGCAGCGGTTTGACGAAGGACTGAGCAAGTCGATCGAGAGCGCCGGAGAGGTAGCGCGTCTGAACGTCGAAGTAGAACACCGTCTGTGTGTGCCACCACAACACACAATTTATCCTTTTTTCACAGTTACTACACCACACTATTATTATCATTGTTATTATTATTCACAGTCATCACAAGAGTCAATTTTACAAGACAAAGTAACAAGTTCAAGCTAAAGTAAAAAATCAACGAAAAGGTCAACGCCTTAGCCTAACCCTAACATGTCAACTAAGGCAGAATAAACTCCCATGCTGGAATAGTAACAAATGTTATGGATTTACAGCCGAAATACGAGTACAATAAGAGGACATGAAAATTAGGAAAAACAATGAGGTAATGATTATAGTGATGTGAACCGAGAGTTTCACACAGGAAAGACGCTTGCATATTACGGTAAAACATGTCTTTTGCAGGAAATTTTGTTGAATTTCGCGAATCGGTAAAACAGTAAAATTAAAATAAAGTAGCTGAATTCATATATTAACAGTCCTCAAAAACGCAAAAGGTACTGTCAAAACATGAAATTTTTGCTGCGCGTTATTTCCGTGATTTTTCTTCGCTGAAATTTAGTACTGAAATTTACGTACTGTACACCACAAAATTTTCGCATGCAGGTACTTGCGGCAAATTTCGCAAGTCGGCAAAACTCAAGAAAATAACTTTCGTGAAAATCAAGCTGCAGAAGCTATTTACAACGGGCAGTGCTCAAAAACGTGAAAATTAACTGCAGCAAAATCTCTACGAGTTAAAACAACATGCAGCGAAAATTTCATGTTTTACAGCAATTTTCCCCTTTTCGAGCACTGCTTATTATATATAGCTTCAGCGACTTCATTTTCGCACATGAAATTTTTACAAGTTTTACCGATTTGCGAAACTTGCCAAAATTACCTGTACTCTAAAATTTCATGTTTTACTGTACATTACAAATTTTTTTCGCAAAATACACAGCAAGTTGATGACCATCCGGTAGAGTTACAAAGACTAACTATGATGGAAGTCTGAGTCAAAAGAAATAAGAACTGGATTGGACATGTAATGAGAGAAGAGGGATTGTTGAGAGAGGCGATGGAGGAAAGAATGGAGGAAGAGAAGACCGGGAAGGCCACGTATCGGAATGAAAGACATTCTGCTTGAAAAGGAATCGCATGCAGAGATAAACAGAAGAGCCGAGGATCGGCTAGGGTAGAAGGTCTGGATACCTAAGACCTGCCATGTGGCAGAACACTAAAGAAAAAGAAGAAATAAGTTACAATGACTAACACACACAGGTCCCTAACTCTCAGACCCAGCGTGCACACCACTGATCAAAGGCAAGTAGTCGGTGCTCCACTTACGTGCTCGAGATCGGTGAACGCGTTGTCGCTGCCGCCGTGCTTGCTGATGTAAGAGTCAAGCTCGTTCTCTCGCGGGTATTTCTCACTGCCCATGAATATCACTGCAGCCAGAGACAAGCCTCAGCACCGTGGCAATCAACCAATCAACACTTAACCAATCAATAAATCAATCAACCAATTAACACTCAATCAATCAATCAATCAATTAATCAATTATTCAATCAATCAATCACTATCGGACAATTTATATCGTGCTGTCACCTGAATCGTCTCAGTCATCATGAGACAACTGTACAGTCACACCTAACCATTCTACCAGTTCAAGCCACTGTCATAAACTGTCACCTATAGCAACACAGATGATGAAAAGAATACTGTGGAAGAGTGAAGCTTCAGATGTGCACTCGGCCATGGATAGGAGCATTCAAATAGTTCAGCTTTTAGTCTCTCACCCAAGAAGCCAAACGAAGCGGCCGACTTAACATCGAGGGATAGAGATGCTTGAAGAGAATTCATTCGACCCCATCGTCACTAGAAGAGTTGATGGACGAACAGAAGGAAGCAAAGCAAGAAGGCAAAGATTGCCTTGTCGATTATAGATCTATAGAATTTTTAAATTTTATTTATGAATCAGGCGTACCAGCATAGCGTAATTTCAATCTGATTCAGTGCTTCAGGGGCGAAGCAAAGAACTGCTCGTCTTCTTTAGTCGCCTCTAACAACACACCTGCGCAGCTCTGGGCTGCAAACCAATTATATTTTTCCCTATTTGCAGGGGTCTGTACATTAAAAGCCATTAAATACAAACAGATGTAGTACAGATGATGCAATAACAGAGAAATAGAACTGACTGTGCTCGAGAAAGTGGGCAAGTCCAGGCACCTCAGGGGGATCACAGAAACTACCAACTCCAATGCACAGCGACGCTGCAGACTACAATCAAAGCATTCATTACAGGCAATACGTATATTAAACAGTTTATAATGTTCATTAAGCTTGTTAATGCTTAAATATTCTAGGAAAAGCATCTTGCTATTGAAACGCAGTTCGCAGCTGACTGTGCCCGGGATTTATACATATTCTCACGCCGACACCCAGAATCTTTTAAAATTTCTTTATTTTTTACTTTTGTTTTTTGTGCGTAACACAAAGAATTTTAATTACCTCTACCTAAGGACTAATAATTAGTGCTTAGGAGCGGTAACTTTAAATGAAGTGCTTAGTGCGAGGCGCTGTTGTATAATGGTAAAGGCGTCAGACTTCCAGTCCAGAGGACCAGTGTTCAAGTCTCGCGCCGGCGACTATAAAACCATGCGTTACAGACCCTTCAGTAAGGCTGTTAAACACACAAGTGTCGCTAGCTGCCAATCCCGTGCCAGATAGTTATTTATTTGGTTGGCGTCAGGAAGGGCATTCAGCCGTAAAAACTCCGCTCAAACAGCTAAATCAGGGCATAAACGTCTAGATCTGTGTGAATACATTGACACTAACAGATTAGATGATAAAAAAGCAATTAATTAGTTAGCAGCAGCGCTTCTTGAAGAAACCAGACACTTCAGCTTGTTGCACTAGAAGCTACAGTCCTGTGCAAGACAGCCCGCACAGTATCGCTCCATCAGCGGCCTTATACGACTCGATTGGAGAGCTCTGGGCTGCAAGCCAATTCTTTGTACAAGGCCAGCAGAAGGACAATACAGGCAGTATGTATACTATATATTTTCTGTAAAACTAATGTGGGCTTATTTATGTACAAATGTTCCATGTGAATTATCTTGTGATAGAAACACAGTTTGCAGTTGACTGCGCAGTGATTTGAGCCGCCACACACAATTCCAAGATAAAAAGTACGGAGTGTCGTTAACGAACAAGTGTCGAAGCAAAGACTTGAGAAAAAGGCTTGGTGTTGTATGTGTAACAGACATGATGAAAGAAGGGGAAGACTGAGGTGGTTTATGCACGTGGAATGGATGAATTAGAAAGATTGGGTATCAGCATATATTGTTGTGGAGGGCAAAGATGGGGAGAGGAGGGGGAAGAAAACATGGACGGGGGCAGTGGAGAATGATATGAAGGAACGTGACATAAATAGAGAGATGGTAAAGAATAGGGAGTTGTGGGGGTCTCGTCATGGGAAACATCCAACCTGTGCTAGCAGCACCAATACACATGTGCGTGTATATCCTGCGTATGTGCGTATGTGCATATACATGCGTACACGTGTGCATGTGCACCGTGCACATACGTGCACGGTGGACGTAAAACATAAATGATGATGATGAAAAGAACCCACCAATCGCTCGCTAGATTGCGCTGCCTTGCGCCGACCAACGGTGCCGGACCCATCGTCGTCAGACGCGCCAGTGTCGGACGCGCCGCTGCTCAGCGCGCCGTCGCCCAACCCTTTCTTGTCTGCGGAGGAAGAGGAGAGGTCGTCATCATCACCATCACAGCTGGTGATGTCCTCCCAGTCCGAGTCGTCGCTCGCACCATGCTCACTGCACACCTGTAATGAATATCCTTATTTCATCGCAAGCAATAGAGCAATAAACAATTTAATAAGAGGAACCAATAAATTAAATAAGGAACGTATGCAAAAATGCCTAATTAGCAAAGCAGTCAGCATAGGCAATTGTCAACTAGATGCTAACAGTATAGAAAATAAGGTATGTTCTAAGTCACAATAATAATAATAAAATTACAATACTGTAGGCCTTAACTGTTCATTTACAGTCAACAATATAAATTCAGAACAATAATTATTATTAATTATTTTTCAATAATTTTTACAAAAATCGTCTACATCAGCACTATCTTTAGTGCAAGTTCGTTTATAGTATCATGTTTTCCTCTAACAACTAACGGGCATGATTCAAGATATAGGCCGGATAAAGACTAATTTAATTACAAATCACCATCATCATCATTTCCGTTTTTCCCGTCCATTTTCCATGTTACCACAGGTTGGACGTCTGCGACCACGGACACATGCCCTCTCGTGCCCCGGCCCCACGAGGGAAATCGGGAGCTGAGAGACCTTCAGGGGGAGGAAAGATTACGCCAACACATGATCTGTTACAGCTATGATATCGGTCCAGAGTCTGCACAGCCTCGGGCCCTCAATAATAGCAAACTCTGGCTCTACCTCCCCAGCCCTGGCTAAAAGCCCTCCCTAAAGGGTTTCCCAAAAAAAGAGTACTTTCAAAATTCTGCATAAAAAACCAAATGGTGAAAACCTAATCAGAATTTTAGCAACTAAATTAAAATAACCTTAACTGAAGAAAATTATTAAAGCATTGTTTAAATATTATGTCCACAATTTAATTGACAAAATAAACATTAAAAAATGAATATTAAAGTACATAAACTATTTCAAAGTTAATAAACAATACGAGAAAAATATTCAGTTCAAATTCAACAAAACTAAAATTTAAAAAATAAAAACTTCATTAAAAACCAATCTGAAAAAATATTTACCGCATAATTAAACAAAAATGTTTAACTTCACCTACCTAAACAAAAATCAATATAAAATAACAATAAAAATAAAACAATAATATTATATCTAAAAATAAATATTTCGTCTCAGGATAGCATACCTCAGGACCCTTGTTTTCATCGGATGTCAGCTTCACCTCACTCAATCCGGCCCTGGCGGCGCCATCTTTCTCTCGACCTTTGTCCTCTTTTCCCTTCCTTCCAGCACTACTGCTCCTGACGGATGCAGCTTCATGATTGGCTGTGCCATCGTCCAATCCGGTCGTGCAAATATCGGCGATAAGCAACGCTGTTAGACCATTATCAAGCTTGATAACCCTGGAGAATACAATAATATATTAGTAGTCCAAAATACTCAAACTATATAGCTATCTCAATCTACGTGTTTTTTGTATCTACCAAAAAACGTGCAATCATTTGGAAGAAATTTTTGCCAAAATCTTATCTCACATTACATTGTCTAAAAATTATTGTCAAGTCTCACTGAATGCCATCTTATGTTACGCTGTAGAGAATAATTTTTTTGCCAATGGTGTCAAACGCAGTCGGCCCATCGCTGTCAATCATTAAATCATTGCGTTTCAACATACAAGCTCTTCCGCAAGGGTACTAAAAGCAAAACAGTCGCTAGCTGCTAACCACTGTTCCAGACAATTACAGCCTAATCTAGGTCTTGAATTTTTTTTCAAAAATTCGCCAAAAGACTATTTTTTCACCAGGCCGTACTTTCTTTCGCCAAATTCGTTACACATCTGTTTCCTTATGAAATATATCAAAATTATTGCTCTGTTCATCACCATATAGCCAATAACTGAGCTTCTAAGAACGATGGATGAATAAAAAATTCGCCGCTTGAGGGCATTCACTAAATGGAAAAAAATCGCCACCTAATGACAATTTTTTTTTCCAGATTTTGGTGACTGGCAGATCAAGCTATCGGTGACTGGCAGATCAAGCTATCGGTGACTGGCAGATCAAGCTATCGGTGACTGGCAGATCAAGCTATCGGTGACTG
>JAQIWG010009222.1:0-10810 GCA_034695025.1 Chamaedrilus cognettii | reverse complement strand
ATGTATTCACACAATAATGTATTCACACAATAATGTATTCACACAATAATGTATTCACACAATAATGTATTCACACAGTAATGTATTCACACAATAATGTATTCGCACAACACAGAAAATAATACAAACAGAACATTCGGAAGAATCCCTTAAATACAATGCTCATGCAACAGTCAAACAACGGCTAAAGCGACAGCTATATGTCGCCACACGTGTAGTTGTAGAAGTATACAACGTACGGCTACGTGCCGCAGTTAAATAGATTGTATTACATGAAAAAGCGTTTCAAACGCGTAATATCTTAGAGCATAAATCATATTTTGAGTCTGTCCAACCCTCTCTCACTTGAAACACGTGCACAGAAATAACCAATGCCTTGGGCTAAACGCGCAATTAAGTCGTCGCCTGACGTTAAAGTAGGCCTATACGCTGTGTCACGTGGAAACATACCTAAGATAACGAACAAGACTTTTACTAAAAGATGATGATCATTCTGTGCCCACAACGGCATGTAGTTGCATGTTGTGAGCGGTTTCGATTAGAATGCTCGATCCATTATAAACATGACGCGGTAAGAAAGACATCTGGCTACGTTTAGACCTGTCAAAGGCTAATGCCTGTTAGGATAGGCCTAATTATTCTGTTTGGATTATCCGTTGTGATCGAGATCAGTGAACCACAAATCTCGATAGATTGTCTAACCTAGTTCGTGATCTCAAGGGAGTGGATGCCTTGTGAATTTGACGCCTTCTTCTTTCAGATTCTCTAACAGTCTAGCGCTTTTAAACTATTCAATGTCAGCATCCAATCGACTTTTTGCTGCTCTTTTTTCATAATGATTATAGTGTATTTCTTGGCTTGCCCAGCGAAAGGTGACAAAACGCGGCACTACACATGTATGTAACTGAAACTACAGAGTGATTCATGAATGGAAGACGTTAACGTAACGAATATAATTTGTCAGATGTTGACCGCTTTAACAAATAATTTTGCTAATCGAAGTGGGACCAAATTACGTGCACGGTTTGCCTACGTGTAGGCCTATACATGTAGGCGTTGTAGTCATGTTGCAGCAATCCGCTGAGAAATTGTACAGATGAAAGTCGTCGATTTCTAAAACATATGGAGCTATAATCGTGTCAATTCACTCCAGTTTTCGTCAGTTATTCAGATTTAACTGATATTTAACATAAAAAATTACATTAGCCTGTAAGGTGATCAAAATGTTGGTCATTGACCTGCACACCAGCAGAACAGTGATTCTGAAAACGGACAAAATATTTGTTATTTCCGGAGTGAAGCCGAATATACGTGTAGCCAGCCTTGGAGGTGGTTCCCTCGTTACTGCGATCACGCGTAACTTAAAAACGTCGTAATACCTAATGATTACGTCAGGAAATCGTCGATGTCGATCCATCAAATTTTTGGAGTACTGTGACAACATTTTAGCCGGTTTTAGTATACAGCATAATGCAATCTTTCCATCATGTCCATTTTCCAGTGACAGATTATAGAAAACTGTTCAAATTTGGCAAAATTACATTCAAAAACAGGTGGCTCTTTTTTGAAATCTATGCGCAACAAATTCCTTATATTTCATTTATCTCTTTCAGCCAGATATCGCTAACCGTTTATTTTGTGAATCTTCGTCTTTGGTGATTTTTCCGTAATTATGCAGAGGTACATTGGTTGCTGTGGATAAGGGGTCGTCCATGAAGTACGTAGCGCTGTTTTTTGACCAGTTGCTGACCATTTGTTGACAATTTTTCACCCCTGCAGTATAGGCTAATAGTCGTTTGATATAATACATGTATTTTCAGTATCCTATTATGAAGCGCTCTGCACCCATCAGCCTCTGCAGCCTCCCTGGTCCCGTAGTGGCTCGGTTAGCTCAGTCGGTAAGGCGTTCGCCTTACCGCGAGGTCGCGAGTTTAAGACCCCAAGCCTGCCAATAGTGCTGTTGGGCAAGACATACACGCTCAAGGTCGCGCTCGATTCAGGCGCTAATGAGGCGTGAATGGATGAGGAAAGATTAACAAGCGTAATGAAAGCACTGGGCTCTGACCGATGCGCTGCGGATATATTTGATATACTCGATATACTTGATCAGGTTGATAATCTAGCTATTGCTTGCCTGATCGAACGGCTCAAAGGAGACGAGTGTCCACTCTCTGGGCGTCGTTGTTACAGTAACAGCCTAGTCCATACAGCCTACGCGATGACCTACTTACGCTTGCTAGTCCATTTGCAGCCTAGATACGCTAATGCCAAATACAGGTTAACGCATTTTTATTCGTTGTACAATTCACAGGCTGGTTGAAATTTAGCCTTTAAATGTTGTTTTAGATTAGAACTTAATGAATAGAATACTAGCGTGTGAATTGCTTAATTTATTGTACGCGTTGCATACCGTTGAATCAATTAGTTGCTATAACTACAGCTCTGAGTTTATCGGAATAAATGCCGAATTGAACTGTTTCACTTTCGGTCTAAAGTACTTTAAAAAATTCTATTTATCAATAGAAAAGATAAAATAATGAACTATAGCATAGGCATCCGTTCTGTCCAAGGCGAATGTTTTTGTAACGATTTTGGTGGCACAAACTTTATCAGAGGTCCCCCGCTCCATCAGTCCTTCCCCCTGGACAAGAAATTACTCGAAACAGCTAGCTGTGGTATGATCGGAACGTCGTTCCTAGGTAACATTTTTTTTTTATTATGCTAGTTTATGTATAGGATTAACGTATGGAAACGTGTATTATATTTTAGTGTAACTCATTGTCAGAACTCCGTTATTACAAAAGAATGTTTTGCGATGGGTAGGATATCGTTTCGGAACACCTTTTTTAGTCTGAGATTACCCCCGTTTTACATCTTCCTGATGAAATTTTTCTTTGAAGTGCGCTTCAGGTTTTCTGTTTACGCTTACATAAGCAAAACACTACAATGTTGACTACTGAATAAAATATGACAAGCTAGAGAGAAGACTACTTGCAACAAGAAAATAGGCAGGCGTTTAAATTTAAAGATTTCAAAGCGTGTGACAAAATGTGAACGTGAAAGCGACATAATGTTTTTTTTTTGCAGTAGCCGAGGCAGCTTGAGGCACATAGGCATATTGCATGTTTAATTTAGCACACTGTAAGTTGAACTGCTGGCGGAGGCACATTTCGGTAGATTTATTATTGGTGTGTACAGTAATGTGTCGTCAAAAACTCATGAAAAGAACCAAGAGTCAACCAACCATGGTCTCTACAGTAGGCAGCGTGTGGTTGATACAATACTGCACAACGCCATGAGGCTCGGACTAGGCCCAGAATTCAACGCCGAAAGATGCGACTTCGTTCCGAATGGCTTGGCGCACCTAGCATAAATCGTATCGAGTGCATAATGCTGCTACAATTCTTCTGTAGACCTATGCAGATAGCTTCATAACAAAGCTACACCCAATGTGATAAGGCCTGTGAGAGGTGTAGCCTATCAAGCTAAAATATAAAAAACGTTGCACTGGACCATATAACTAGGCCTACTAGTATTAACAGCCTAATAGCAACTTATACACAAAACAGGTCCAATCATTCTCGACGATATGAATTAAGCGTCGCCGACTTAATTAATCCAATTAAGTTCAATTATTAAGCGTGATACTTATCTGTGTAAACGTTCCTGTAAAAATTATTAGTATGTAAAAATTATTAATCGTCAAGCTGTAGGCCCACCATGTGGCACTTTTGAATGTGGAGTTTTAAATATGGTGACGTCACCATACTACAAGCCGGCGAAGCCGCGCATGCGCACTTCAAACGGTGCGCGGACATCGTCGCGACACGACGACAAGATAACACACAAACACACGGAGAACTATGACGTTTTCAGATGCCCATATAGTTTGGTAGTATCAACTAACTATCGTTATTTTGAATAATATTATTCACTATTAATGCACATAGATTTATTTTGTAGTTTTCTGTCAGTAGGATGCTTGGCTACAAGATCCGATACGAAGAAGAGTTTCTAAATTTGTGCGCTACCTCTGAATTTAAAAAGATTTAATGTTACGCTATGTTTGCAACCCTACGACATTTCAAGTCTTCATGTTCGCTTGCTGTGGTCAATTTTTGTTTCCTGTAAGTAGCCTGAAGTAGATAAACTATAATTCGAGCTGCCCCGATACTAGGCGACATTCGCTGCTCATTCTTGTTGCTATTAATCTATGCGCTATGACCGGATTTTGAATGGCCTACATCCTACGTCTTTTGTGGTAACATAAGTGTGAAAGCAAATTTCAAACGTGACTTTTACATTGCCTACGCTCGGTTTTAGGCTAATAGGGCATTACAACAATGGCGGTTCTTGTTACAGGGTACGATATGATTTCCTTTTCTCTAACAGCATCGAAGTGCTTGGGTGTACGTGCATTTAGCATTTAGTGGGTCGATCGAACCTGTTTGTAGCCTGTTTGTAGCCTGTTGCCTGTAGCCTGTTTTGTAGCCTGTTGTTTGTAGACTTTTGTAGCCTGTTTGTAGCCTGTTTGTAGCCTGTTGTTTGCAGACTTTTGTAGACTGTTTGTAGCCTGTTGTTTGTAGACTTTTGTAGCCTATTTGTAGCCTGTTTGGTATGACATTTGTGTTTATTATTTAACTAATGGCGATAATTTTTGTAGCTCTTCTAAATATTTGCTTCTGAAATATTGATGGTAATTAAAAGTCATTTGCCAAGGTAAGAATTGCTTAACTTAGCATCCATGCTAATTATTAAGATCATTAGCAGTACAAAGTCGTGTTACTTGCATGATGATAGCCATGTCACTAAATCGCATTGAGTAACAATCCTGAGTGGTTGGTTGCAGACTTGTAGCAGCAGAAATGAACCTCACAATATTACAGCGGCTTCTCATTTCGACGGCCATACTGGTAGGTGACCAATCATAACTCTCCTTACAAACGTGTCTTTTACTCAAGTTTTTGTTGGTTTTACCTAGGGCGAAGAGAAACAAGAAATCCGAAATGTTGGTGGAAACTCACACCATGTAACGCGTGTTCATATGTACACCGCATAACTAATTTTATAAACATTATATATTTTTGAATGCGCTTTCTTAATGTCATGCCAAAACTATAGTGCCATATATGAGTTTGCCTAGGCTTTTAATCATAAACCATGCAACACTGATTGATCTTCTGACTGAAATTATTCACAAGGGCGCTCCCTCCCCCCTGCGGCAATAAAACCCCTGAATATTTAGCGTGTCCCAAGAGTGAAAGTTTTTTACTCGCCTTTTATCATTTTCATATTTGACCAATTCTTTGTTCCCCGGTCTGTACGGGCGAAAAAAAATATCATGGAATAAACTATCAAGAAACGCGTAAGGCAAGGATAAAAAATGACTACTTTTTTACAAAGTGACGGGTGCTTAAATAAAGACAGAAGGATAACTGCATGCAAGAGTGCAGTGCTTGAGGCCAATGCGCCATTGTTACCAGTCTCTCAGTTCTGCGGCCCTTCCTATAGCCAGAAGTCGTGCGTGCAGATTTTACTCTGCGCCAGAATTAGTGTGTATGACGGAATGCAGTTTTCACGCAGTCGACTCAGAGAGCAAACAGTTGGGTTCGTTTCTGTAACGCTCCATTGACCACCTACAACAAGACTAGCGACTGCTCGCTAAGTCCCCCACTCTGGTCTATGCAGCCTCGGTTATAATCTCCTTTCTGTAGAGCCTCGGTTATAATCTGCTTTATATAACTGTTAAATCCACGTTGAAGGTGAAGTAGAGGCCACTGATACTCCAACAACTGGTAATTAGATTCACTGCGCCACAGGTTAAAGTGGATATGCTTCGCTTTGTGGTTTTCTTCAGTAAAATCATCAAGGCCTATATTCTGCATTAACCTTGAGGCCCTTGTGAAATATTATACAAAATGTATGAGGCCCCTGTGAAACTAAGGTACTTAGATGTTCTAACTTATACTCTCGCAGAGACTATAATGATAATCCATGTTTTGAAATAGAGGTCATTACATGTTTAATTAGGTGATTGAATGTAAAGGTTTGTAATTTGTGATTTGTTTTGTTTGCTCTGCTTTAGGTTGCGTTCGCCACAACAGATGTCGGTAAGGGCAGAGTCGAATCAGTCACATATCTTTGCCACCTCTCTACACCTGCAATCAAATTTTAAAAACTTTGTTTGAAAAAGTTACAAATCTGTTAGTTCACATCCTTGGTTGAGAAAGCCAAATACAGATAAAGGGCCTTAACCTATAATAATACTTCTGCAACATTACGTATCCGCACATTTTGCAGAAATAATACGGTGTCAAAATTCCAATGATGTCGTCAGACACATCAATTCCGAATCATATATTGCAATTATTTACAATATGCATTTCTGTTATAAAACCGGGGCCTGTTTTTCCAATATCTCTGACAAGTTTAAATCTGCTAAGCTCTTAAGAAAATCTTTGGCTCAGTTGTTGAATGGAGAGTTGTTTGAATGATCTTAGATCATTCAATTAACTGCCAATAGTAGTGAGTTATTTGAATGATCAGTGATTTAATTATCTGATTGAGAGAATGATTTGTTTGCTTTGATGACGTCATGGCGACGGGGGAATGGATTTAATATTTAAGCTTTTCAATTTAGGCTTTAAAACATAGGCTAAAAGTTTGGCATTTTTGAAAACAGGCCCCACTGCAGTGCGCAGCATACATAGCCTATTGAACTTCGTCTAGCAATAAAAAGTACACAACGAGGCCTACCTATTTTTCATGTACTACTGCTAGTAGGCTGAAGTGCTAAACAACTGGCAGTAGGCCTAGTATATAGGCCTCCTAGGCATATCTGATCTGGAACTTTCTGTGGAGGACTAATATCATTTTAAAGTGAGTTCTTGGTATAGAAAGAATATAGAGAGTATAAAAATTAGATAATTACAATCATTTCAATCTACTTAGCACTAGCGCTGAACCTGAGTTCAGATAAAATGCGTTGTTCCGTTTTCTGTCCGCAGCGAGTCAACCGGCGCGATCCGGCACCCCCGGGGTCCCCAACACCTCCCCCGCGCCCAACACCACCACCGTCTTCGGCGTCCGACCCATAACCCCTGCGCCGGTTGTCGTTAACCAGGACGGAACCCCGGCGGCAGCCGGCCCCGCCAGCTCGGCGGGTCGCATTAACGCCCCCACTCCCCAGGGCCCGGCCGCGCGGATCAACGCGCCCACCCCGCCCGGGTCCTCGGGGCGCCTCAACGAGCCGACGCCGACCACCGCGCAGCCGGGGAAAATTAACGCGCCCACGCCCAGTCCGGCTGGGGGCCCGGTCCGTGCGGGGGGGACCCCCGCGTCCGTGTCTCCGGGCAAGCTGAATAACACGCCGCAGCCTTCACCAGGGAAGCTGGAGAACACGCCGGTGCCGTCTACGGGCAAACAGCCCAACACACCGCAGCAGTCTCCGGGGAGGCTGGACAACACGCCCGTACCGACAACAGCGGGGGGAATCGTGAGGCTTAACAACACGGGGAGCGCCGCGCAGCAGCAGGGCAGCACGTCCAAGCCAGGGACACCGGGTAACGCGCCGACGACGCAGTCGAAGCCCGCCACGCCGGCACAACAGTCCGTGTAAGTCACTAACCCGCTCTTACGTGTGTGGTATAAGTATTTCAAAAATTGAGTGTCGTTTTACAAACTTGGTGCTTATTGACATAGTTTATGATATAAGCTTAGGCCGGGACCTCGTTTATTCTCTGCCTGGAATAACTGCATATTTTCATAAGATTTACTTGCATTGAGAAAACCTTCATAGAGGATTGGTATGCTTGGATTGCTAGGATTGTAGGATTGATGCGGTTAATCAAGCTCCGTGGAGTTGATAAGTTCGATATAATTTTTCAGAATTATCCACCACTTCGTTATCTGTTTGATGATAGCTTTGTTGTAATATGAACGATTGGCTATTTGTTGTTAGCTGACATGGATGATCGTCTTTTTGTTGCATTAGTGTAGAATGACCTTTTTCTATCCAAGAGATTATCAATTGTGGTCTCTAACTAACAGGCTATCATTGTCTTCTAGTGACTCTTCTGCTAAAAAAAGAAACTGTTTTGTCCAAACTATTGGGGATGCAATCGAATTAGCTTTAATATTGTTTTTCAGATCAAATCTAACCGCACCATACTATACATGTACAATTGTAAGATTGACAACATTTGAATGCTGCTCAATGTACTGTTCAATATTTACTGTAGAATACCGGTGCTGTACAAAATTTAATATTGTTGTAATAAACATTGGATACGGTATGAAACTTTATTCGCTACATTGAGCAGGAGCAACAAGCTCCTGCATCTATACATCTGTACTTACAAATGAAAAATTAAAAGAAAAATACGGATCAAGGATGTTAAAGAGAACATTTAAATAGAACTACACGCTGTGATTTCCCTTGTATGCGATAATATTTTATATTTACTGAGCCTTCATGCATGCCTTATACATGAAAGCTCGTGTGTGACCAAGTTCAGCAAGATCTTGTTTGGGCTTGATTGACCTTGATCGGCTTTGACTGGCCTTGATTGACCTTGACTGATTCAGTTGGCATGGCTTGCAGGAAGACGACCGCTCAGAACGAGGTCGCGTCATCGACCCGCAACACCCCGGCCGGCGCCCCCGTCACCTCGCCCACGCGCAACACCCCGGCGGGAGCGAGCAGCATCGCCACAACCACCCTCACCACCACCATCAAGCCAACCACCCCTCCCATGCAGAGCCCGACACCCTCCATGACACCCTCGCTCACTCCCTCTCTGACGCCCTCTTTGACCCCTTCGTTAACTCCTTCCTTGACTCCTTCCTTGACGCCCTCCTTGACGCCCTCCTTGACGCCCTCCTTGACACCCATGATCACGTCGCCCATGGTCAACACTCAGGGCCCGCCCACACAGATGTCCTTGGCCAGTTCGACCGTGATGAGCACGCCGCAGCTCTCATCCACGGCGGGCGGGAGCTCGACCATGTTCAGCAGCAGCACCCAGGCCTTCACGTCCACCTTCAGTTCCTCCGCCTCTGCCTCGTCAACCTTCCTATCGACAACAAACGGAGCTTCATCCACGGCGTTTGGCTCATCCACCAGTGTACTCTCCTTCTCATCAACCACCGGGGCGGCACCCAGTTCCACGTTCCCATCGAGCACTAGCGGCGCAGCCTCCAGTTCACTAGTCTCCTCGAGCGTCCCCTCTTCCTCCATCGCAGTCTCTAGCACGGCGGGCAGCAGCAGCAGCGTGTCCTCGGTAGCTGCGAGTTCCTCCACGCAGGCTTCGAGCACGGCGGCTTCAACCATGAGCGCTCAGTCCTCAGCGGGAGCCTCGAGCACGGCTGGCTCGTCCAGCGGTGCCGCGAGCACCGCGGCTCCCTCAACCAGCGCGCCCAGCTCGGCCGCAGCCTCCACCACAGTATCGCCCACGGTGGGTCCTCCGAGCACGTCGCCAACCTCAAGTTCCGCCGCTGCATCGTCGATCACCGCCAGCACGGCAGGGGCGTCGAGCACAGGGGCAGGAGCGTCGAGCACAGGGGCAGGGGCGTCGAGCACAGGGTCAGGGGCGTCGAGCACAGGGGCAGGGGCGTCGAGCACAGGGGCAGGGGCGTCGAGCACAGGGTCAGGGGCGTCGAGCACAGGGGCAGGGGCGTCGAGCACAGGGGCAGGGTCGTCCAGCACGGTGGCAGGGGCGTCGACTGCTGTGGCAGGGACGACCACACCTGCGGCTGGGCCGTCCAGTTCAGTGGCATCCTCGACCTCAGGGGCAGGGTTGAGCTCAGGGGCATCCTCCTCCGCTCCAGCCTCCTCCACGACCGCTGCGACTGCTTCGTCTTCCACGGCCAATGTCCCATCGAGCAGCGCCGCCACCACAGCCAGCATGACGTCAGGGGGGGCGAGCGCGACCACGTCCGGGCTCTACGTCACGACCACCGCGGCGAGCGGGCCCGGGGGTGGCACAATCACGCACGTCCAGATCCTCATGTGCAACTCCTTCTCGAGCTCCGACATTCCAACGGACCCGGTGGCGATGGCCGCGTTTGTGAACCAGCTACAGGGGCAGATAACGACGGTCAGCAAGGTGGCGGCAGGGCAGATCCTCAACACGTGGGTCACGCAGGACCCCCTCACACGTCAGTACACACTGCTCGCGTTATCATAATAGTGCTGATGATATATATATAATTAAAGTATAATTTATAATTAAATAAGTTATATAATTAATTTAAATATAATTTGTTGCTGAAAATAATGTATGGGATGAGCGATGACTAATTTTTGTTGTTCATTCAAACAGCTGAACAAATTGAAAGCATTGGCAACATTTTTCCCGACTACTGATGGTTCCCTGTCAATAACCTACAGTATATAATTTTCAATTGATCGATAGGGAGTTGAAATTTTATCAAAGATTATTTGTCCAATCAGTGCAGTGAGAAATAGATCTAAGATCTGTTTCGCGATTGGTGATTGGTTTGTGAGACATTGATCCACAATCAAAATAACTCTTCATGTAGCAACTGGGTATAAGACTTTTAATTGCCTTACTGGAAATAAAATTCTTCATGGATTTTTGTTCCGCGTTACATATTTCAGAACTAATCAGTTAGTTGCTAATCCCTAGTCGGATATTTTAATTGAAATACAATTTGCGACTTTGTGACTTTGAGACTGCAACTTTGCGACTGCGACTTTGCTACAGTGCGACTTTGCTTAGCAAAGCATCCACTCCAGTCTCCTCCTCGACACGCTGCGAGCCTCGACGAGTCTGTCTGGCATGGCGCT
>JAQIWG010009221.1:0-10811 GCA_034695025.1 Chamaedrilus cognettii | reverse complement strand
CGCAGCTAGACGGCGGTAACTTAGCTAACGTGACTTACTAGGAATGAGTCTACGAGCTGTATTCTGACTAAGATCAGCGGTGTCTAGTCTGCGGGTTACATGCGGCATAGCTCCATGCAGCTGCGGCTGCGTTATTGTTAAACCCAAACAGTGAGTTATCGTTGATCTACCAAACGCGTTGGATTACGTTTACATTACCATCACGCTTACAAGAAATTCGCCAGTCACGAGTAGAACGTAGCTGACGTGAGGTGAGCTGAATTTGTGCAGTGTGTGATACATGCTAGGTAGTTATTGCCATCTATCTCTCTGTCAATTAGGCCCTATTGAGAGTATTTTGTACTCAACGCCCAACCCATCATACCCATCATTTCAATTGTTCAGTTTTTCAGTTGTCAGTTCAATTGCAATCATGTGCGACAATAGCCCAGCATTAATATGGAAATTATTATTATCATTAAGAAAGAAGTAAAATAATGAGATGATGCGATATTTATAATTCGGATCGCTTCTGCGGTATCATATTATTCAAATACGACAAAGGCTACTTTAGAATTTATTATTGGTTTTTTGTGGTTTATTATTTTTATGGTTTTTTGTTGCACTCAACAACATCAAAACGAGCGGTTACTATAGACTTTATTCCTAATATTGTTTGACTGGATTGCTTATGCTACTGGGACTAATAGTGGACCTTCAAACAGATCGACCAAAAATCTGCCATTGATACTTTTACAACGCATCCATTTTAAGAATCCACATTTTTTCATACGCTCAATCTTAGCTCTCTTTCAAAAAATGATCGCAATTCTGACCTCTAACCTTTGACAAATCAAACCTAGCCTAATCCTCTCTTAGGCTTAAAGGTCAATTAATAATCATTTAATAATATTCGTAGCGTTACAAAAATATCGCTTATATAATATTCTGATGATATCCAGTCTCTCAATATCATTGGTGAACTCCAGCTATCATAAATGATGATATCACGAAACACCAAGTTTTTAATGCTGCTGTGCAAGTTATTGGATTTAGTTCATCGAAAATAAAGCCCCCTGCAGGTCGGTGAACAAAGCATTTACTTGCAGCTCAGAGCTCCCCTTGCGAGTCGTAGAAGGCGACTAAAGCAGGGGGAGCGGTTCTGTGCGACTCTCTTACGCAAAGCCGGACTGTATATAGTCCGGCTTTGTAGTTACACACGACTGTGTCCTAAACTACAAAAAACAAATAAATAAAAATAAATTTATAATTTTTATGGCGATAGGTTTATGTAGAGCAAAAGTTGATATTCATGTGTAATTTTTATTGATTGGCCAACGTTGAGTAATATGTGACCACGTTCGGAAGTTGGACCCTGTTTACAAGCTGGTCAAGGTTGAGCTAATGCTCTCTGCTTTTTTACGGCGTGCGCCGATATGCGAACGCCGTATTGTTTTAGCTCGGTACCTTTATTTATTTTTTCTATATTTATTTATTTATTTTTTTACGTATCTTCGGCACGTTTCCCCAAGACTCGCCTCCTGACCTATAAGTCTAGAATAATGGTCAAAACATTTTTCCCGTTAACGAAAATGTTTCCAGCAAAAAAAAATCATTCCAAACATTGTGGGGTGTCCGGGGGGCCACCGCGTGCACTTTTGCATGAATTGCGATAACTTTTTTACTATCGGTCCGATTTGCACTCTTTTTGCACTGGATTGTTTCACTTACTACTTACCACAAAACGTTCTATACATTTTAAAACAAAATATTGATATATAAGATGGGCAAACGGTTTTTATAAAAGTTGGGGGGGCCAAAACCATTGCGTTATAAGAACTCAGCCACAACTGAACGGATTTTGACCAATTTTTCAGGGAACATGCGGACTAAGCTCGGACATACAGCTTTTCTTAGATTTTGAAAAATATGAACGGTGCCCCCGAGAGCCCCCCCCAGATAAAAAAAAATTGTAATTCACGTAATCGTGGGTAACAACCTTGAGCGCTACAATAATGAAACCAGGGGCGAAATATATCTGCCATTGAGGAAAGCATTCCTGGCTTGATAGTTTATTTCAAAATGTTAAAGGGGCCTGGGGGATATCATGCACTTTTGCAAGAATCGAGATAACTTTTTTATTGTCAGTTTCATTTGCAAGATTTTCAGCTTTTGTGTGGCACTTGGTCGGGGCTAAAAATCGCCCTATATACATATGTATGTCTTAGCAAAATATTGATGCCTAAAATGGGCGATTGGTTTTTATAAAAGTAGGGGGGCCAAAACCATTGTGCCACAATAACTCAGCCGCCACTGAACGGATTTCATAAAATTTTTAGGGAACATGCGCACTAAGCCCTGATTATATAGTTTTGCTTGGATTTGTATAAAATTAACTGTGCCCCCTGGAGCTCCCCCAGATTTTCATTTATTCTTTATTTTTCTTTATCACAGAAAATGTGTTCTGTGTTCATGTTGTAGATGTTTGCCTAATCTTTTAAAAATGGGTAAATCCTGCAGTAAATTTCAAGACTCCTGTTTATCTACTCGTGGGGGCCTGCGCGCACGCAGTGTGTGCACGGGTACTGTGCTTCTATCTAGTTTCCCTTTCAGAGCAATTTCTCTCCCAACTGCAGCCTATTCCCCAGTTTGAATCGTTTTGTCAGTGTTTTGGTCTCACCAATGATTGGATTGATGTAGGTCGCTGTTTTGTTGCCTGCAGCACGGCATCCTCATTGACCCCAATGTGTGCTGACATTTGATGATCATCTCAATTCATTATTTACTCTTTAATTATATTCTGCTTCGTTGCCGGTATGGTTCAACAACCTTGTCGACAGTGTTAATATCTATTCGCCATGAAAGCACCGCTACCCTATCCAGCCCTGTTGACATCAAGACCAAGGTGTTCTTCCTAGTGTTACCTACTGAGTTTTTATAACTTTGTTAAGGACTTGGTCTCGGTCTCGTCAGTCTCTTGGATACGAGACTAGGTAAAGTCTGGGTCTTAGTCTTTCCTTTTGCTGCTTTCAGCGTCGTGTTCTTGCCTGGTCACTAGCCAAGCCTTGCCAAGGTCACTTCTACACTTCAACTTAAACTTCAGATTCTGTACTGCACTCCACGCTAATGGATCCCCATTGTAGGGCTGATGAACTAATAAGATTACCATTGCCAAGGGTGCGCAAAGTGACTCGAAAATCTTCGCCGCGGCCGGGATTTGAACCGATGCGCATGGCCGGGATTCGAACCGACGCGCTGTCGAGCCCATCGTCCGACTCATAATCGAGTTCGTAATCGTCTTGGTCGTATATTGGTCTTAAAGAAATGTCTTGACACGGAGACTTGCACCTCTCCAAGTTCTCTGATATTAACTCAGTGTATACATACTGATATGAAGATGGTGTAAACAGCTGCTACTAGTGTGTTTGTTTGTTTTGTTTTCTGTAGTTTAGTGTGTAGCACAAAGACTATATACAGTCCGGTTCTGTGCAAGTGAGCTGGCACAGAACCGCTCCTTCTTTAGTCGCCCTTTACGACTCACCCGGGGAGCTCTGGGCTGCAAGCCAATTTTTTGTTCCCCGGCTAGCAGCGGGTTGCTACAAGTGTGTAGCCTGCAGTCTGTATCTATAGCATCAATTGACGTTAATTATTGATGCACAATGATTCTGCTCAGACATCCTAGCGTGCAACAGAGCGTTTACCATTCACCACACACTGCTCCATCTTCCCCTCTGACGTCATCAATGAACGGCGCGTGCAAGACTAACGGCGGTGGCGCCACCTGCGGTTTGGAGGGGGGTCGCCTGGCATGGAAGGTGGGGCTGTTGAACCACCAGGGACGCTACCTCACCGCGGAGACGTTCGGCTGTAAGATCAACGCGAGCGGGACTGCACTGCGCAAGAAGCAGATCTGGTATATTGAGCACGATCCAGCTCTGGAGGACACCGTCTACATACGCAGGTAAGCACCTAAACGTGTGTGGATCTAAACTGTATTCGCTGTTATATAGACAAAGTATTGATTCATCTGTGTAGAGTCTAGTAGTAAGTTGATCTTCATTTGAATACAAGTTTGTTGCATAATTAGATAGGCCTGAACAAAGACCTTGCTGCTGCGAATGTGTCATGTATAACAAATAGTTGCATTGTTGCCAAAGGCAGTTATTGAGATAGCCACAAGCTTATACTGCTTAGCCGACCAGATATGAGAGACGGAGCTATATGTCACTGCCGCCATATCTTACAATTTACATCCGCTTTTGAAAACTGACTCTTTGAAAACTGACTCTTTGAAAACTGACTCTTTGAAAACTGACTCTTTGAAAAATGACTCTTTGAAAAATGACTCTTTGAAAAATGACTCGCGCTCTGTTATGTTTTGATTAGGATTTTTTGCTAGGGTTCGAATAAGGATCGATGTGTTATATTTTGGATTGACTTAATAATCGTTGTCGACGTTGCAGTCACTTGGGTCGCTACCTGTCGGGCGACAAGCGCGGCAACGTGACCTGCTCTGCCGGGGGGGGCGATGAGGAGGGGGAGGGGGCGGGGCCTGACCCCCCGGGGGCGGCGGAACGCTTCAGCGTGCAGTACCACCCAGACGGGTCGGGGCGCTGGGCCCTGAGGAACCAGGACACGGGGTACTACTTCGGGGGCACCGAGGACCAGCTGCAGTGTTACGAGAAACAGCCAGGGAGGGCAGAGTGGTGGGGCGTGCACCTAGCGATACATCCACAGGTACATGCAGGCATACTTCCACAGCTACAGCTGGCGATACATCCACAGGTACATGCAGCCGTACATCCACAGCTACAGCTGGCAATACATCCACAGGTTCATGAAGCTATACATCCACAGCTACATGCAGCCATACATCCACAGCTACAGCTGGCCATACATCCACAGGTACATGCAACCATACATCCACAGCTACAGCTGGCCATACATCCACAGGTACATGCAACCATACATCCACAGGTACATGCAACCATACATTCACAGGTACATGCAGTCATACATCTTCAGCTACACTTGACCGTAATAATCTCAGAAGCATATAGCCATAAATGACTGAATAGGCCTGATTGTAAGTAGGCAGTTAATACCAATATCTGCCTCCCTCTTATTAACACTGACTCTGAATTTCTGATGGTCTTTGATATCAATTATTAATGTCGTATTAAATTGATTATATTATGCATATTAATAATAATTTATTATTAATTATAATTTATATATGGCTATATTAATTAATTTGTCAATCAATTATTGATTGACATATTAATTAATATAGCCATATATAATAGTTAATGTGTCTGGTTAAATAATGTTACACAATACAACTGGTGCAAAGGTTTCAAAACTAAAATTAGATAAGAAAAATCAAGAAGGGCTGTTTTATTCCAGTGACAAGCATTGCTCTGCCCCCTGCAGGTGACACTACGCAACAACAACCGCCAGAAGTACGCCGTGCTGAGTGAGGGGGGTGAGGGGGGTGAGGGGTGTCTGGGGGTGACGGCGCTCATCCCCTGGGGTCAGGGGGGGCAGGTGACGCTTGAGTTCAAGGAGGGGCGCTATGCCCTGCGAGCCTCCGACGGACGGTACCTCCACCGCGACGGGGCCCTCACACACCAGTTCTCTGCCGACACGGCATACGCGCTAGAACTGAAGTCCGGTAGGAAGATTTCATTGTGCGGTAAAAATATCAACTAGCTACATGGAATATACACTCAAGCATTTATGATATTTCCTTGGCGTTGGAAGGGAGAAAAATATTTGTTATATTTATCGAGAAAGATCATTTATAGCGTTTTAAAGCATTATGATTAACATTTTGGGGGAAAATTTAGGTGAAGTGCCCATTAGAGGAAAGCTTCTAAATTTTAATGGTTGCGTTCGCACTGGAAAGTAAATTAAGGTGCAAAGCACTATTTTGAATGCGGAATAGAATTTAGCTGAATGTGAGGAAACAACGTTTCTGAACTGCTGCGAAGACTTAATTTTTTATCTTTTTTCACGCTTTTGTGCATACTTTCGGTGTGTAGATAAGGTTACTTGTCGTCGCATTTGGCCCGATGATATATATTAGCGTTGTCGCTGCATTCAGGGCAGCTGTCGGGGCTGGCGTGGAAGGACTGTGGGGGCAGGTACCTGACAGCGGTGGGGCGCGAGGCGGTGATGCAGGCTAGGAACAAAGCCGTGGGCAAGGACGAGCTGTTCGCCATAGAGCCGAGCCATGCTCAGGTCTACATGAGGGCGCACAACGGCAGATTGGTGTCCTACAAACAGGGTAGGGCAACGTGGAGTATGGGGGCACACGTGGGCCAGAACGGCTGACATTACATTCCTTATAATGTTAGCTTCCGGTTGTTGTATTCTACATTTTGCAAGTTTTTTGCTGTAACTTTCCCTTTAACAGATCTCTTGTGATCATATAACGGACCCTCAGGCTACTAAGATTTTATTCACAAATTTGAATTGTATCATTAGGTTTGAACAATTATACAAGTTCCTCCGAATTAACCAAGATTTCCTTTCACGTCTGCTACACCACGGGCAACCATGCAGCCACTCAGTCGGTCCTAGTGACTCGCTTGCGCTACTCTCAAAGGGAATATATTTTTCCCTCTGATGAGCCATCAAAGGGAAAAATTGATGTTGTTGCTTCGTGATCTTGTAAATCATATTATTCTTCAATGTCGATGAAGCAATTATGAAGAAATAATGATAATAATGAAGATAAAGAAATTAGTTTGAAATGCTCATACATGTTGAGTATCATGGTCCTTGCGCAGGCGTGGATCTGATGGCCAACAAGGAGCTGGTGGCGCGCCAGGGGGAGCAGGGGGAGCGGGAGGAGGGGGGCGTGACGGCGCAGGAGACCTTCCAGCTCGAGTACGACGCTCCCTCAGAGCAGTGGAGGCTGCAGACCGCCGACTGCAAGTACTGGAGTCTGGAGGCCGCCTGCGGCATTCAGGCGGTGGGCAACGCAAGGTGGGTACAGCGACTGAGAGACAGCCCCTTCCCTAACTGTGTTCACAGAGAGACACAGAACCGAAAAATCTTTACCCGATCATATTTTTGTAATTAATTTGGCTGGACAGGTTTTGATTGAAACTTATTCTTTAGCAGGTGTATTTTATAGGCTTCATTCACGTGTTCCAACTGTTTTAGTATTGGATTGTGTGCAGCGCCCTTGTGATGACTTTGGTCATGTTACGGTGCTTGTCCGAAAATTATTATTATTATTATTATTATTATTATTATTATTATTATTATTATTATTATTATTAGGGGCGTTCAGGAGGTGGGCAATGTGTGGTGGGTACAGCGCATTGAAACAATGGGCAGCGCAAGGTGGATGCAACAGTGGCACTGAGGCAGTGGGCAACGTGTGGTGGGTACAGCGACGTTGAGGCAGTGGGCAATGCAAGGTGCATAGTAAGACTGGTAGTAAGTTTTTGATCAGTTTTTGTTTCAAGGGCCTCATCGAGGGACTCTGCTGGTAAACAGTATGCCGGTACACGATGTGAATCCATTCAGAAATGGATGCAGAATTTTTTTATTGAAGGTCACATTAAAAAAGTGTTTTTCTATCAAAATTGACTACACTGCTGTTATATGTAACGGAGGAAGGCTATAGTTGAGTAGAAAATATAAAAAGAAAAGAAACTATCGATCAGTGAATTGCACATGTACTTCAGCATACAAGAATATTACACTGCTCTACTTGCTGGAGTGCTGAAGGTCTGTAGAGAATGTACACTCTACTTGCAGGAGTACCAAATGTCTGTAGAGAATGTGCACTCTACTTGCAGGAGTGCCAAAGGTCTGTAGAGAATGTGCACTTTACGTGCCGGAGTACCAAAGGTCTGTAGAGAATGTGCACTCTACTTGCAGGAGTGCCAAGGCGTTGTTTGTTTATATGGCACTGCTGTATTGCAGGAGTGCCAAGGGGTTGTTTGTAAATATTGCACCTGCTGTATTGCAGGAGTGCCAAGGGTCTGTTTGTACCTATTGCACTGCTGTATTGCAGGAGTGCCAAGGGTCTGTTTGGCCTAGAGTGGCTCGAGGGAGGGGTCGCGTCCATCAAGGCTAGCAACGGTCGCTACGTAACGGCGCGCATGAACGGCAGTCTGTACGCAGTCAGCGACACAGCGGGCGAGAAGGAGCACTTCAGGTCAGTGGGGACCTCACGCTCTCTAGGCCGTTCATAAAAGATCTCTGATATATTTCTGTAATCGGGTCAGATGTGCAACTGATAATTAATTTTCTCAGTTTTAATCGGCTCAAAGCGATCATAAACGAACACGGCGTGATTATTTTTACATAATAATCAAGGAAATGCAGCGTCTCGCTCAACTTATCGGACTTGCCGCCCATATGAAATCTGGGCGGAGTCTGGGCGGAGGCAGTGAAAATATCGGTTTCTTGATTGGAATAAAAAAACGCGGATTTTTTCTCTGATATGAACAGATAGAAAAAACAAACGCACTACTACGCTTTTTCTTGTTAATCGCCTAGTTGCCTTAATTCTCATGCATAAGCAGACGCACACAAAACGCAAACAACTCCACATGTCTTCTTGAAAACCTTTGAGGATTCACCACCCTCCCTTCACTACCCCCCCTCTTGCCCTATATCATACATCCTAACCTTTTCAGCCCTTGCATCCGTTGTTTATGAAGGAATTTCAAAATTGAGAGAGAGATTTGTCCCCTTGGTCAAAACCTTAGGGGAAGATTTTCAATATTAGGGAGGGATTCCCACATAATGCGCCTTAGCGGGAGCGCTGTTAGTGTCCATTGATTGTCAATTATCTGGTAATTTTTCGTCTACAGACTGACGCTTGTCAACAAATCGCAGCTGATTCTGCGCTGCGACTTTGGATTTGTTGGCCTCAAGTCTGCCGCTAGCGCGCGTCTAGACTGCAGCCGGGCGGCCTATGACGTCATGGAGCTGGCAGCGTGCGAGGATGTGGAGGGGCGCAGTGTAGCGTACTACTCACTGAAGAGTGAGTGAATTAGGACATGGTTGGGATTCAGTACTAAGAATATTTTCAGACTGAAATGTAGTCAACAACTTGGTCATGGGAGGCTTGTGTTGTTAGCTTGTTATATGTTTCAGTGATGATGAATTAAAGAGATAATTTGTTTAGTGATTAAGCACCAACTAAAAAATGTTCTAATAGATTTTTGGGTAGTTTGGCTCCCAAAAGTGTCTAGGCTTCTTCCCCCAGTCTGATAAAATCATTAGAATCTGAAAATTTGTGACGCCTGGGAAATGCAAATGTCATTGGATATATTGAGAAATGAATTTATATTATTATGATACTGATGATGATCGAGATAGCTTACTCTAAACAAAAATTTTTTAAATATATTTTCTATTGAAAATAAACGAATGACATCTTTTATGTTGATATAATTGATGATGTTGCTTAATGATAATATTGTGATATTTATTCTTTTTCTTTTTACCCATTTGTTTTAATTTTTTCTCTTCTTTCTTTGATTTGTTGTCGAGGAATATTACTTTAGTTTGAAACTTGTAGCATTGCAACGAATTAATTAGTAGCATTGTCTTGTAGCATTGCAATGAGTTGAGTCTTATTTATTAAATTCCAAATTCGAGTTATGGTCTCTTTCAACTATGCATATTTAGCATGCAGTTTTGCATACAGTTTTGCATGCAGCCGTGTTAAGGCGGACGGACAACCGTTGTCATGACAACGATTTACTTAACTTGGTTTCATGCATGGCTTGTTCCTTATCTGGGTTACATGCACGGCTTGCATGAAACCCACTTAAAGACATTTTACATGGTAATTTTCTTAACATGATTGCATGCAAAATTGCATGCAAAATTGCATGCAGAATTGCACGAAAAATATACATCGTGGAAAAGTGGCCTTAGTGTTGTGTTCCGTGGCGGCGCAGGTGCAAGCGGCAAATACTGGCGGGTGGACGCCGAGTGGACACTGGTCGCCGACAGCGCCACGCCAGTCCCCTTTATCCTCGAGCTGCGCGGAGGGGCGAGACTCGTCGTCAAGACGACCGCCGGGCTGTATGTGAGGGGGGAGCAGAACGGACTGATGATCGCCAAGAGCGCCGAGCTCGACAAGGCGACGTTGTGGGAGTTCTGAACGTCCCTGCCATAGAATTTGGACAACCAACAACCTAGCCTCTCTAGAGGAACTCATCCAAGCTGAACGGCACACAAAAAGATTGTTAGAGGCAGCGTAATGGCGGAATTAGTTTTTTAAGCTGTTTTGTCATTGGTTGCAAAACTAACAAAAATTAGCTTCGAAACGAAAATTAAATTCTAGACAGCCAATTGATTCCCATCCGGCAGTCTACGCCGTCATTTTGCTGCCTGATTCCTTTTCTGGTGCTGTGTGTGCCAGCAGCCATGTTACTGGCGTAGCCCTTCTAGGTTGATAGTGGTCCAAATTCTTTGGTTCTGCACTGGATGATGCAGGGTCTGTTGTCCATTCTGTTGGGTCCCACCAACCTTGATCCCGCCGATTGTGTAGGTTGTGTGACTAGGGTGGGCCTTGGGTTCTAGCTCTGACATGATCTATGATTACAGTAATGATTACTTGCAGGGGTGGATCCAGTCCGTCATCCTGGGGGGGGGGCGATTTTGACCTTGAACTCTACCGAGAACCCAAATTTTTCCTTTCCATGCAGAACTCGTGAGCATCCGGGGGTGGGTGGGGTTGCTGACAGAATTTTTTTCCCTCCAGAACTATCATCTATTCATTTTTATACACCGTGTCATTTCCCCTTTATAGAGCCCTGGGGGGGGAGGCCCTTGGGGGCCAAGTCTCT
>JAQIWG010009220.1:0-10812 GCA_034695025.1 Chamaedrilus cognettii | reverse complement strand
ATCCACTGACATACATACTGATCCACTGACATACATACTGATCCACTGACATACATACTGATCCACTGACATACATACTGATCCACTGACATACATAATGATCCACTGACATACATACTGATCCACTGCACCCGTTCGTCAATATGACCACGCGTGGGCTTTTCTGACCAAACTGGTGCTTTTTTGAGGTTGTCTGACTGAACTCCCCCCCCCCCCAAAAAAGCTCTAAAAATTCATTTGCTTCACGCTGGTAAAATCACATGTTGCTGCCGGCCTTTATTTTGACCCGTTTGAATGAATAAGCTAAAACTGCTGAGAATTTTATGTTCTCCGAAGTGAAAAAGCATATATCTTAACATCGTTAGTTTTAGAGGAAAGAGAAGCGTTGTTTTTTTGCAAAATAGTTGTTGACACAAAAGCTCCGTCCCTGCCCCACCCCTCACTTCTCCCGGTTTTATTTTGTCCCGCGACCTTATTTTGAAAGGAAAAATTATCAACTGTAAAGGGCTCCGCAAATGTCGATTTTGAACAAGTAGGCCATAGCGTACGCCCGTCCATGTCAAACTAGGCGTGCAACTTGCTGGAACACCTTATTTCTGGCGTAGGCCAGTATATTGTACGCTTCCCAAGCTTAACCTTAGTGATGTCGGTAAATAAACAGCGGCTTTCAAGCGATATACTCTGAAACAACGCTTGTCCATGACGCGCTTGTTCCCGGTTCTCTACTAATTTCCCCCGACGCGACTCATCAGCCCCTCACACCTGCATCCTTCCGCCAGGCGGCGCGACCGTCACACTATAGCCAGATTTCAAGCGCGGCTTTGCGCAGCGCGGTTCTCGCTGCGCTATTTATAGCATGTTTAATCGTTTTTCTTTTCAAGCATGATATGCCGCATAAACGTTACAATTTTGACACTGGGCACCGGTACATACAGTCCGCAGGATGTAGAGGGTAATCCACTGTTGTAGGTGTTTGCGCTCAAAGGGACAAGGTCGAGGCTTCTGCACAGCATATTGGTGAAATTTGATCCAAAATAACGTAAACCGGATCCTAACCCTAAACTGGACGCATAGAAACAATTTCTTACAATATATCACAAACCTAGCTTGTGAATCTAAACCTAGCTTAGCCGCAGATCTAGCTTTAGAAGAAAATAGAAAAGTCTATAGATCGCAGCATAAAATTCAGCCGCGCTGCGGGTATTTGAGATAGCAAGTCTACTCAGATTGCGTGCAGTGAGGTACTTAGGAGTGAAAATAAGTTGATCTGGTACTATTTTTTAACTAAAAGGCCTACATTAAACTGCGCTTTTTCGCCACCAACTACGACCAAATACAACCACAACTTCAACTATAAGCATACAATCTAGGCATAATCGTTAATGCTAAGGAGTCTAGCGCTGACCTTATAAAATCTGACAGATTTGTAGTTTTTTGGTTTGAAAAATGCTCAATAATTGAAACATTTAGGTAAATCGAAACTGTAATATTAAATGACAGCAAAACCTGAATTGACCCGTTGTTGATTGAAATTTGAGCTGGGATCACCTTGACCCAGATCTCAACTTGTGAATATTGGCGATTCAAAATTTACCATTAGGATAATATCCTGCCTAAGATAAATTTTGCAACTCTGCGTTAAACATCTGGACCGTCATTCCCGTATATTTTGTAAGATAATCTTACATTTTATCCTAACTGAAATTTAAAACAAATAAAATCCATTCGGCGACCGCCGTGACGTCATCATTCAGTTCGCGAGCGACTGTGCGGAGTCTCCAACAAAAAATATAAGATTTTCATAAGATTCTCTTAAGATAATCTTAAGACTAAGATTGTCATAAGGTCGCTTCCTGAATGAGGCCCCTGGATAATACGGGACTTCCTATCTCCGAGAATTGCATTTCCGGTGCTATATATTTTAAGGCTGTCTCGATACCTATTATTTCTCCTCCTTTTCCTAATTCTATCAATTTCTCGTCGATCGCGAAACGCGCATTTTTATATGCACGCGGCTTCACAAAGCCGAAGCCCCAAAAATATATTGCCCAGAATAACGTCGCGTAAAGTGGTCACAAAGGCGACTATAGTCGGCTACTCTGACCGGTTGTAAATGATGCCGCGTCAAGAGATGACCACAAAACTTAACGCTCAGAAATACTCCAGCCACTGTCGGTGTCATGATATTGCGTAATAGCATGAATAATTTTCTTGCCGAACGGCGCTTTTATGTGCACCATGTGCGCTGTTAGAAAGGTATGGCATCCGTCAATTTTACGCCGCAGGGCATCCGTGGGAGAAGTAGCCTATAGTATACAACGTATGTCTCAAACTGGCCTAGCTAAGATAGAATATACTACAATATAATTTTGCTCGTGTCTACATAATGCATCGCTATCTTAATATTACTTGAATAGACCAATGCGGACGTTAAGCCCGTTGCTATTTTATCAATGTTGATTTTAAATTTGATCATGATGATTACATGTGTAGCCTAATGAGGACCCTATTATAATAAGGCCCAATACACTTTGCATTATTGATGCACAGTATTGTTAATCTAGAGATTATCTAGTGCACAGAGGGATTTTGCGCAAGATGGTAGACTTCTTGCATTCGGCTAAGTGTGCTAACCCTTTATGCTATGAAAAAGAAACGTAACTTCACGATTGCAATGCCGTTGAACCTCACAAAAGCTATGTCATGTAAGTAGGCCTATGAGAGACGGTTCGATATAAAGTGAAATTCATCTGTTCTGTTTACAACACTCCGATGGCAATTCCAGCTAACGAAGTCGCAGTCTAAGTGAAGCTGCAGAGCTATCGATCTTAGCTTACGGACAACGTCGGTGACAGCGGATCAAGGAATTGGATAACGTATCTGGGATCTAACTTTAGCAATACCATTAAGCCTTGTTCGGTTCTATTTAAAGTCTAAATACAGGCTTATATGTTACGGTAAACTGAGGATCGTACGAATCATTGTAATTCCACACGTAGGCCTACGTGACACTCCAACATTCATTGTTGATCTAGAAATTATGAGCTAGAATGTGGGTTATCACATGACGCCTTCTGTAATTTATTGGTCCGCTGTTTGGCTAATTCGACTTCTCGCTCTATACACGTAGCTTAGCGATATGTTATCTCGTGGACGATAGAATAATATTGATCATGAAGTTCGAAGGGGTCAAGGCACTGTACTAAACATCTTTACTTCCGATGGACTCGACGGCCTGGACCATGTTCTGATCGATTCCCTGCGCCATAATGATTAACGAGTGCAGGTTTTATACATATACCCACGAACGGCAATGATTAAGTACGCATTTTATTGGCAAACAAATACTGTGTGCACTCTGCACGGCTAGGGAGCTAAGCGCAGATTTTAATGAAAGTCCCTTTTCTCGGCAAAAATAAGCGCAAATTTGCTAGGTGATCTGGAATTACGGCTTGCGCGACCGAGTGCCGAATCCAATATCAGATTGCATCGCTTCTGGCCAATGGATGGATTGAGTTGATTGAATCGATATAAAGCCGCGCCCGATTGCAGAATCATTGTAGCCAAACTGCTGCAATATCGAAATGGACGGCAATCCTTCGGCAGTCCAATGATTCGCTTCTTCGATTAACCCCAGTTGGGCTGCGGTCAGGGCATCAGTGTCGCCGATCAGCGGCCTAAAATGTTGCAGGGGTATCTTATCTTGTCATTTATCTTATCTTAAATCTGAAATCTGTTATATTATTTTAGGGTAAAAATAGACGTAGGCCTACAGTGTCTTCGTTCCTATCTCAACTTCTATCCTGGGGCCTCATTTACTTGCATTTCTTAATATTTCTAAAATCTTATCCTAACTGAAATTTAAAACAAATAAAATTCAATCGCCGACCGCCGTGACGTCATCATTCGATTTGCGCGCGATCGTGCGGAGTGTCCAATAAAAAATATAAGATTTGCCAAAGATTCTCTTAAGACAATCTTAAGACTAAGATTGTCATAAGATATCTACGTGAATGAGCCCCCTGGCCTAGAAAAAATGTAACGGCAGCCCAAAGATAACCGCCGTTCAAAGAAACTTTTTGCTTAGTCCAATTGAATTAACACACGTTATAAAACTTAAATGACGACGTGATGACGTCATAGATTTCAAGTAACATAGTGTTCTGTCGACACTGATTTGAAATTAATGTAATTTATTGCGAAGAAAAATCTGTACCTTTCAAATTTCTAAAATAAATTGTGAGTTTTTTCGAATAGCAGTTAGGCCCATGGACTGCCCTTGAATTATTGTCATCCTAGATGAAGATCGAAGTCGAGTTTGGAACGAAGGAACGTCTTTAAAATTCAATCTTGGAAGGTTCAACAAAACGTTGAAAAATGTGTACATAATCTGCGGTATATTTTAATCTGAAGATTATCTGGAACTACGGTTTGTGAGCGTCCATTATGTATGAAGGGTCAATGAGCCCTTAGCTCAAACATTGCGTCATCAATAAATTAGAATGCAACTTGGGTGCAGCCTTCCAACTCCCCACCTTAATCGACCTCTCCGATGTTAATGCGCAGAAACGTACAATGACGGATCCGGGATTGGTTGGTACGGGTGCAGGGTGGGGGGGGGGGGGGTGAATGTTTTCTTCTTCGTAGTCCTGCCAAAGGGAGTGATTTCAATTTTGAACCATAATTATTTTCCTATTTTGACACAGTCGTGGATGTGTTGGTGAAGCGGCGACGAGCTTTTTCGACCAAGTTACTTTGTCAAAATCAACGCTTGTCTCTATGCAGACCCGACTGCTTACATTTCACTCTGTACTCTAGAGCATCAACATTGCGAAGATTCAATGCAAGAGACATCCTTACGTCGATCGTTGTTACATCGGACACCGTTTTGTCAATAATTTTTATTATGAGAAAAAACATTTTCGTGCCGGTGAGGGGGAGGGAAAACGTTTCCCCCTCCATCCCCCCGTGGATTTGTCCTTGAAGCTGTAGCGTCCGCTGGCAACTACATGTATAGGGAACGAGCGGGAAAGAAACAGTGCGGCATGCCTGGGCGCATAGTGTGGTCTAACGACTAGAGACTGGACCAAATTCGTCGTCATCGAAATAATTGTCATTCAACGCGCCAACCGTGTAATTGATAGCTGCCCATCTCGGCCATGCACTGAGTCCAGGGCAGTGCGACATGCAGTGATGGACGACGTGGAAGCACCGAGGGTCCGTATGGATAGACGTAGAACTACTCTAGTTTTAAATCGTTAACAACTCGCTGATGCGAGCAGGAAAAGAGACGAGAGAAACGTGGCGCGTGGATCCGATATTTAACATTGAAGGCCAATCATAAGCTACGGAACCGTGCACGTATAGGCCTACGTGTATCTATCTCTTTTAAATTATCAAGTTAATTGCATGCAGTTATATTGTAGGCTGTTTTATCTATAATAGGCTGATTGAATTCACACTGAAAAATCAGAGAAAGCTTCAAAAAAACTAAGAAAGTAAGCTATATATACGATATTGATCCATGACTGGACAAAAAATTAGATCGTATTTTTAAGGAAAACGGAAGCAATATTTCCAAAAAATTCGTTACATCGAAAATTCCTCGGCTTGTGTAGTTCAGCGAACGCTTTTCATTTTGTAACCGACGATGTCGTGCTACAGCTTACAAATGTCAAGCTACAAACACAAAAATACGTCGCGCTCGCGCGCGACATCAATTTGCAAACAAGCGTGCAAGCATAAGTGAGGCGAGACTTGTACCTGCGTGAACGCAGAGAAAATGAATAGAGCAATACATCATCATTGGCTAGTTGGCCATGCTAACGGATTGCAAGTGGGGGAAAAAAGAAAGGTCTTCCATCGTATACTCATGCGGAGGTGACTGAAGGAGTTGGAGTTCTAGGCAGAACGATATTAATAGCAACGTCAGTAATTGAATTTTCTTTCACTTGTTTTAGTGAGGACGTCTGATGAGAGCTGAAATCTTTAAAGGAAGTAGACATTTACAGAAGCGTAGCTCTGAACCCCAGAGCTCTGTTGGGAGCGGAAAGGCGCGATCGCCCTGCCCAGGAATATCAATTCATGATGTAGTGGAGGGGGAGATGGGAAAAATTGCCCCTCCACCATAGAGCCTCTGTTGAGAGGCGAAAAACGCAATTAACTGCGCCCCGTCGTTATATAAGAGCTATTGCGGTTTGGGAGGCGAAAACTTTATGTCAACACCCCCTGTTCCCCCCCCCCCGCTCTCAAGTTCTGCACGGAAAGTGAAAATGCTCTCGGGACAGCTCAAGTTCGTGTAGGCCTAAATCGTCCCTCCCAGGCTGAGGGGCTGCATCCGCCCCTGGGAAGGGTTGGGGAGGGTTGGGGGTTGCTGAGTTGGCGTCGCTGTCATATTTTATTACAAATTGAATACAGCGCTGGTGTACGACCGGTGTCTATCGGCGGGCCGCCCCAGCGCATCGATCGGGACGCGTGACGCTAAACCGGTCGGGACAACGTCGAGGCAGATTTAGCTGCCGCTCCGCTCGCTCGGTCTCTCGATAAGCACTCTTAGGCCTCCATTCCACGATGTATATTCTGCATGCAATTTTGCATGCAACCATGTTAATGTAGACATTTTACAATGTAAAATGTCCGTTGTCGTGACAATGATTTCCTTAAATGGGTTTCATGCACGGCTTGTTCCTTAACTGGGTTGCGCGCACGGCTTGCATGAAACCCAGTTAGGGACATTTTAAATTGTATTTTTCTTAACATGGTTACATGCAAATTTGATATTTTTACAAATTCTCATGCGCTATAGATTATTTAAATCAAATCAAATAGATTTTATTACAAACACACAGTGTAGGTTATAAGCAAGTAAGTGTTTGCCAAAACGTGTTCATAACTCCGGACAATAGGCTGAGTGCGACACACCCGGAACGCGCTCACGTTGCCCGGCCTTTGTACATGCATATATTGTCATTTTTGAGGCTATAGCATGTTGCACTACTTGGTTACAAAAATGACATTGTCAGCTCTGTACTGTACGAGTGGTATTGTACTCGAATGACTAGAAAGATTGTGATAGCCTCGAGGACCATTATTTCTAAAGGTACCCATGGATAATCTGCAGAGTTCGACCTTTGATAAATAATTGTTGGTCAAAGGTTCCTTTCTGCTCGTAAAACGTCGACGATATGCGACAAAATCCATGAAACGCAGTCGAATTGCGAAATGATTAGAAAATAAAACATCGCTTAATGTATAAGCTGTGGCATTTTGCACTATGTGGGCTGAAATTCACCGTTTATTGATACCAAGGTTGCAAAAGAATAAAAGCCTAAATTTACAATGTTCCAAGAAGATGGCGTGTGTGAAATACGCGTAGTTCTACTCGAAGCAAATAGCCTATGCATGTGTCCACATGTGGCTGCACCTTTCCCGTATCTACGATTCAAGCAAATGATGTTTTTTCCACATCCGTTTGCATGACGTAATTTTGGTGCGCTGCAAGTGCATACGTACATGTACATTTGTACATACCTACATACGTGGATCACGATCACCCCTGTTTAACTAATATTTTCAACGTGCGCAGCAATTTTTAAGCATTTCGTAACCTACATGTGCTTCATTCCGCAACATCCTTCAATTGTAAGATATTTATCAATCATGTGCGATTTTCCAAACATCTTGATTTCGCTCACATCCAATCATTGACCATTCAAACCTTGTTCTGAAATTCCGAGATATGAACAATTTTTAATTTTCTTAAATTTTGGATTTCCCATCCGTTTGAACATTTTATTGATCTACTGTATCATTTGGCGCTCTATCCATAAGGACGTTAAAGCACAGAAACGGCGCAAGCTCTAGGCCTACACGGTGATTCAGGAAAACGGGAACCAGTGGAGTGATCATAATTTAATTTACTCAATGAATTGTGAAACGATTTACATGAAACTTTCAACGTCGTAGGCCCATGGTGTTGTACCGCTGCTCGTTAAATATCTATCTTGATTTCCTTACAGTTCGCTTTTAATCATAAGTTAACAGCCATCAACAATTTCTATTGTAGGACCTTTATAAGACCTTTAATAGCCTTACGTGATCCTGTTAGTAAGCTTTTATGTGTTTCTATCCATGCTGTGTTTCACCGTGTACGCTTACTAATAAACTTCAAGTAAATAAAACAGCGCGTCGCTGGATGAGTGGAAAAAGCTGGATCAGCTCCTCATTGACGCGTCAGTCAAACAATGGCGTGGACGTCTTCGTGCGCATGTAGCAGCTAATGGTGGACAGTTCGAACACAAACTATTAATGCATTATGATCGCAAATCTCTTTGTTACGATTATTTAAAGTTTAATGTAATTCGATTGGCAATCGGCTGAGTTATAACGATCATTCCACTTGTTCCCGTTTTCCTGAATCACCGTGTATAGCCTGAATAGTACTAGCTCGCCGACGCTAGCAAAAGCACTCGAACAAGTCCATTGTGTTCATCCAATTAACAGTCCGTGTTGAGGCAATCCAGGGCTTTCAGCCGTTTCGTGATTTGTCGGCTTCCGCTCGGTGTGGTGTGACGAGGAAAAGGAGCGGTTGTAGGACTTTTTACAACATTCATATCTTTCATAACATTTTACGCACCCCGTATACCGTAAACACGTGATATAGACTACAATCACGAAGCAAGTACGTGTAACTCGTGCCTGGTATCCCATGAACGTCGAAAAACGACATAAATAGATTATCAGTCGCTAAAAGGCGGTTCCCATCCAATACATTGGCGTATAAGTTAGAAGTGACAAAAAACGCATTTGCATTATTTGAAGGTCGATGACTGTTAAAACTGGGGTAAAAAGTTATATACTGACCGTCAAGAATGAGGCAAAAACCTGATTTAGCCCATCATTGCATGAAAATGTTTTGTCAGTGCCGTCGGGCACTTCACAAACTGTGGGTGCCCGGGTACACCCACTTGACAAAATTGGGGTGCCCCTACACCCCGGGCACTAATGCTTCTGCGCCCCCGATGACAACAACATGCAATTCAGTAATCAAATCGAATTAACCGATTGGAACCTACTCACGCCATGCAATCTTCCTTCCACATAGGGGCCAAAGACTTGGGGGGGGGGGGGGATTGGGGGGGTTAGGGGGGTTTGGGGGCTAAAACCCTTTTGAAATTTAGGAAATTTAAAAAACATGATTTTTCAATTTAAGAAAAAGTTCGAATCCCTCCCCCCTCTCTGAAATTTGTCAACTCCCATAAATTATCGGTAAATAAGAATGTATGCAGGACTTTTAAAAGGGCAAGCATTGACAATTATGGCTTCAAAGCTCCGTTAGCACCCCCTCCCCTCCCCAACCTCTCCATCGTTCGCGAGTACGGCAGGCGAGTCGAAAATCAAACCCACCCCCAAAAATGAAGGTTAGCCAGCGGCCCCGGTCCCTGCACAATGTCACCGTGAATTGCCTCACAAGGGGGCGCTAATCGCGCTGCTCTACGACGTGCCGTGACCAGAATAGCATTACCTGGTCGAGAATAGAATACCCATGACACCCGTAATAGACCTACAAATGGGAATACAAGCCTACACGCATCAATTTATTACAGCAGTGTTGTAGTGCATGACTACGTTTGTTTGTTTGTTTTTTGTAGTTTAGGGATCGTGTGTAGCACAAAGACTATATACAGTACGGTTTTGTGCACGGGAGCCGGCACAGAACCGCTCCCCCTTCTGTAGTCGTCTTTTACGACTCACCCGGGGAGCTCTGGGCTGCAGGCCAATTCTTTGTTCACCGGCCTGCAGGGGGAGCATGCCTACGCTGCTTCGCGTCACACTTTATCATCATTGCAGGGCAAACCTCGAGTTGACTCAATCTCAGGATTATACAAAAAGCAAATCATCCCGCGATCGAGCCAACTCGAGATGAACCCACGACGATGAATACTGAATATCGACGTAAGTCCGCGGAAGCATAAAAATGCCGACGTACGACGAGAACTTGACAAAGTCAATAATGATAAATTTAATAATGACACGGAGCGCATCGTCGGCGTCAAAAACGTCGTCCTGTTAAAAAGCAACTGCCAAACCGGTTGACAAAATTCACTTTTAAACGACGACACATCGCGGGTTAATATTGAGCGCGCTTAGTGCACGAGAAGCAGTGGAACGCTGTACGATGACAGCGAAGCCTTGCTAAAGCGAACCCGACGCCATGCCGCTTACACGCGAGGCGCGCTGCCTCGCGCCACATCACGCAACAACACTCCATAACGAACACACCCCGCTTCCATCGAACAGCTAGTCGACCCGCCGTACATCAGAGATCCGCTCGGCCGTGAGTTAGCTGAGGGGACAGGAGGGTGCCGGGGAGGGGGGGGGGGGGGCGGGGGGCGGGGGTACGATGGGTAGGGAAGGAACCGGTGGCGTCGCCGGGCAGAAATATCTGGGGGGCAACTGGCAAAAATTACTGAAATTTGGCTGCAAATTTACGAATTCGTGTTAATACGGCTGCAGATGTTGTGTATACAATTTCATAGAGGTGTAACAACGTTTTCATATTTTTATCCGGACACGTTATAGTTTAAACAAGTATAATGCTAACGAGGAGGAGAAAATTTCGACATTAAAAAAGCAAGGCTATTTCATTGAGGGGAGACGGGCGTGGGGCTTCTCTCTCACATTTTGCCCCTGGGGCCAAATACCCTCTTTACTTCACTGATGGCGAGGCGTCTGCAGAACACGGAGCGGGTCTGAGTTAGGAGAGAGGGGGGGAGAAGGGGGGGGGGGGTGAGAGGTGAGAAGAGAGGGGGG
>JAQIWG010009219.1:0-10812 GCA_034695025.1 Chamaedrilus cognettii | reverse complement strand
CGAGCGGGGGTGGCCCAAACAGAAACTTTTTCAATTAAATCTTGCTCTGATTAAGGCTCAAAGAAGTTGGGGGGACTAACTCCCTTGCTACAGGTTTCAAAAATCACAACAGGGGTGACTTAAATCAGGAGGCACCTAAAAAAAGTGGGGAGGCTAGTGGGGGGCTAACTTTCTGAGTTGGGGGGATTATCTTCCGTATAGCCCCCCCCTCCCCCCCAGCGCCGCCTCTGAACGTAGGCCAACGCAACCATGTTACCGCAGCAGCGCCGCCGAGCCTAATGAAAGCAGAACGAGTTCTTTGATGCGCCATATTGGCCATCATCGCACGCTTGATTTGTAATATGAGTCTCATACTATATAACGAGCTATCACTCGGCAAAGTCGGCATGCTATAATATAGGGTAACAACATATTACCTACCATGCATTGTTGTATAAAATTGTGTTCAAATTTGATCGTTGTGAATGAAAGTTAACCATAATTCGTATCCAAACCGTCCAAACTAAACTCCATCTCTGTCGTCTGCTTCAGCTTAAGGAGGATATTTGGATAATTCAAAACCAAATTATTTGAATCTTTAGTGTCGTGAATTCAAACATTTACTTTAACAATCACAAGTTTACACACTGTTGCATCATATACATCATATTGCTAGGAATACATTTATTTATATTAGTTCACAAATATTACTCGAAGCTGTCTAAATATATTCTCCATGTACAACAAATTTCTAAACAAATGCATAGATAAATACCTAGATAAATGTGTTTACTGCCGTGACAAAAATTCTAATGATTTTGTTGGGAGAAAGGTGGGATCCGCAACATGCATAAAATTACAAGCTATCATTGTGAATATCAAAGTCAAAATTAAAATCGACTTATCGATATTCAACTAATCAATGCATAAAAATATCAATCAATATATAACCAGGGCTGATGTTAGATGTTTCGAAATTAGACAATAACTAAATGCTTGGACGCTAGGCTATAATGATATTTACAATCCGCAGTCACCCATATGAAGTCAAATGGGCGCGAGTTATAAATAGATTCGAGATCGTCATGATTATATAAATCAAAGTTAGCCTACTGCGATTGCTTTAGATATAGGCAATTCTGCATACTGTAATATACACACTCACGCTCAGCTGTTCAATGCTGAGATCGAGACTACAAACCAAAATATCTCCACCAATCGGGTCACAGGAATTTTATTCCGCGTTCAAAAAATCTGAATCTCTACAAAATCTGACGGTTTGAGATATTGAATTCGGATCCATTTACAACACTACATTGAACTTCTGAGTATCAGTGTACCGTACCCCAATGCCGCTGTATATACTGTACAAGTGAACAATGCAATGCAAAACAATATTCATACTGTACAGATAGTGGCAAACCTACGGTTGATACTCTAACTTAAGGATTTGACCATGGTAAAGTTTTTATTGTAAATTTACCGCAGTATATTTACAATAGTAAATTCAAAATAGTAAATTCAAATTAGTAAATTCAAAATAGTAAATTCAAAATAGTAAATTCAAATTAGTAAATTCAAAATAGTAAATTCAAAATAGTAAATTCAAATTAGTAAATTCAAAATAGTAAATTTACGATGGCATATTATATCGAGAGCGCACTAATAAGAAATCTGAACATCATCCATAGTAAATCTCCCTGGCCAATCATCCATAGTAAATCTACTATAGGCCTAATAAATCAGCCATAGTAGTACCATGGTAAATCTGCTGTGGTAAATTGACCATTGTAAATTTACAATGATCAATTTGCTATAGTAAAGTTGCAATGAAAACTTTCCCACGGTCAAATCTCAATGTTAGCGCGTCAACCGTAGGTTCACCCAAATAATTTCCTTTTATATTGCACCTATTCGGGTTTATATTGCATCGGTCAGCCGTGCGCGTGATACCCCATTGTCGACACCTTATGCTGCAGCGCGTAGTTTCTATTCGTCGTGTTGTGGTACACAATGTCCGCCGCCAGTACCGTGTTGTGCTTGTCCGCCGCAGTAAGCCCCGCCCCCCGCCTCCCAGGGAGCGTCTCCAGCCGCCTTCCCCTCCCCCTTCTGCGGTAGTAGACCGCGAGCAGAATGAGAGCGACAATTAGGGTTAGGACGTGTGTGGCGGCCACCGCCCCCACTAGCTCCACCATGGAGAACAGTCTCTGCGTGTCTGGTTTGACGCTGAACGCAGCGGTCACATCCACATTTATCCGCTCCACCACGTTATTTACTCCTCCAGCAGGCGACTCGCCTTTAGGGTTTGGACCCTCCTGGACGGCGGACGGATCGGTGGGCGGCTGGGACGGCTGGAAGGGCACGGGACGGAGGAGAAACCCATCGTGGCGGTGCACCCCATGGTGCGGCGGGGAATGAGCGGGGTGCGAGGGAGGCGGACCGATGTGATGCGGGGCGTTAACACCCGGGTGCGGCCAGGATAGGTTAACAGCGAGCGTTACATTTCCCGCCTCGTTGTTCGCCACGCATATATACATCCCCATCAAGGTGGAGGCTTGGTCAGGCGGCCGAGCCCCCTGCAACACTAACAACCCCTCCGTCTTAAGCGCTGCCACGTCTGTCGGAGCCTCATATTTGGTCGTCTTCCCGGTCGGCTGAATCCAAAATAGGGTCGGCAGGGGGTCCCCTGTCGCTGAACACTTGAGCCGACCCTGTCCGTCGGCGAACATTATATCGATGTTGTTGAAGACGGGAGACTGGCAGCTAAAGTCTGAGGGGAGCAGCTTGTCGAAGTGTTTACCCTTGAGGCGCAGGGGGACAGAGCAGGAGGGCTGGAGGGCGCCCTTGAAGACGTCCAAGTGTGAGTCAAAGAACTCCTTCAGCCAGACGGCATCGCAGCCGCAGTGCAGCGGGTTGGAGCCGAGACGGAGGTGTTGGAACGAGGTAAACATCGTGGCGAGAGACTTATCGAGGCGCTCCAGCTCGTTGCCGTTGAGCCAGAGATAGTTGAGAGTCCCGTTGAGTGTCTCGATGACTTCCGGTCGGATGGACTTGATGGAGCAGTCGTGGAGGTAGAGGCCGCTGACGGCCAGGCCCTCGAAGGACCCGGGGAGCAGCTGGAGGTTGCGGTTGCCGTTGAGGAAGAGATGCTCGAGGGTGAGACCGCGGAACGTGTGCTCGTGGATCACCTGAAGGGGAAATGATAGAAGTTGCATGTGAAAAACATTTATAATATTGATCTTTGCATCGCAATCTTGGCTTAATTTTCAAGTTGTTTAAGTTTCTCTTTCTTTGTTATGTTTTTGCTGTGTTCAAAAACGGCAAAAATAATAAACTTTGCATAGGCCTACAAATAATAAAAGATTTATATTATCTTTGTGTCATGAAATTAAACGACATTCTATTACCTGCGCGATTATTTGACACTTTTAGTAGTTTAGAATTTTTATACTTCAGGGCTGGGCAAGAGATCGGGATTGTTTGAGAAATCTTCAGAACGGGTTCCTAAAGAAAGGAATAGAGACGAATGTTACTATGTGTTTTGCAACGTTAACCCCCCATACAACTATGTATTTCTATGATAGGCTTACTGTCGCACTGAACAGCAGTGCGCATCAATGCTTCGCAGAGCTGTTTGTTTCCCAGCTGTTCGCAGTGCTTTTACGAAGCATAGGCCTATACGCTTCATTTAAATAATTATCTCCTCGAGAACAATGCAGTAAGGCTGCACCATCGCGGAAACGATCAGGACTCAGATCTGATCACGTGCCCCGCCGTTCCCCTGCTGCCTCTAGACAAGCCCCTCCCCCTCTACCCCCGCCCGCCCCCTCTCACCCCAGGGACTCCTAAAGCGCCATCTCTTGTTTTCCCCAGTCTCCCCGGCGGCTAACCGAGCCCATTGCCTCTCTAACCGAACCATCTGCTAACTTTTCCTAATTCCTCGGCGCTTGTCGAAGTCAATTAGGCGTCTGATACCTCCACCGAGCGCGATAATTCATGGCCTCAGAAAGCATTGCGCCTCAAACGTAAGGTCTCATGTATATTGGCAATGACAATTAAAAACATGTTCTGCTGCGCGTTAGCAGTGATTGTGGTAAGTGCAATAAAATGTTAGCAAGTTGTAACAATCGCGATGCATGTAAGAAACAGACACAAAACACAGTATAGCCTACAGTACATATCTGCGATTAGGACTGCAGCTAATTGAGATAATTGAACAAACGATAGAGTGAAATCGTGATATACATCTAAGTTACAACAAAGAAAAAAGCAAGGGCTTCAATCAGAACAATTGACTGGGACGAGCTGTTATTAAGATTGTTAGAAAGTTGGAATACTCAGTCAGAAAGTTGGAACTTGGGATTAGTGTGGTTTGGTTTTGATAATTGATTAGCTTAATAGCTTTAAGCCAATGGGCGTACCGTACTAATCTCCCATGTGTAAAACATCGGCCTTAAAAATGCACAATAATGATAATGATATACGCGCGCTACATAATAACTCACAACGCTGCACCTTATATTATATCGCACAGCCTAGGCAACTCTAGCCTACGCTTCAAAATTCAGAGGGGTAACAAATGAAACATTAAACACTGAAAGGCAACTGAAAAAACTGCACGCCTCAGGCTTGAATTCCAAGATAAAATTCTATCGCACAAGATAATAAGGAAAAACTGAATTATATACACTTAACACCGAGCTTAGTCTCCACGGACCGTGTCAATCCCTTTCCACGTTTGCCTGACACTGGACTTCAGCGCGGCTCCCTTTATTATCGCTCATGATTTGAGATGGCGTGACAAGCGGCGCTCGCGCGGAGTGTATTGCTACGCCGTCAAAAAAAATTGCTACGCCGTCAAAAAGGAATATCCCTAGATTCTTGGTATCTCGGCAAAAACTATCTCTAGATTAATTTTTGTTGAAAAAAATATCCCCAGCTCCTATTATAAAATGCGCCGTTTTATAAAAAGAATCCCCAGATATCGTGGTATTGCGTTTAAAATCAGATCCCTGAACCGTTGCAATATCCCTATATCTAGTGATGTATCCCTAGCAGTGGCATCACGACGTCAGGCCCTGCCTGAGGCGTGGTCTGCGCTGAAGCCAGTCACGAGTCCCACCAGACGATCGATCATTTCTACCGACAGCTCTAAGCTCATCGACCATAGCTGCTGATTCGCACGCACTGAAGCAGCGAGCCGATCCGTGCTTGGATCGTGTGGTACTCAGGGCTTAATCCGAGCATATCGACTATCGAAATGGGTGGTTGTAACTTGTAAGGGGAGTTGGTGCAGTTATCTATGTTAAATTTAGCATGACGGGTCTGGGAAATGTGCTATATGGGGTGCAAGAAATGGTTGGCTGCTTTTGGAGTAACATGTGATTCAAGTTCTGAAAGATGTGAAAAGTTGGTAGTGATGTTCATTCATATGAACCGCATGAAGCGATTCATTTATAATTTAATCAATATTTTATCATTCGCGTAACTTTTTAATCATTTTCATTTTCTCATTTATCTAAACTTAATCACTTAATTCGTCCGAGTCCTTTTTTGCCGAAAACGGTTTTTCACCGAAAAAAAGATATAGCCTATTGTAACATGTATGAAAGGTGCGGCCCTCGAACAACTTCACAACCAAAGAGCAAGAGGAGGGGTGCTAACTGCTAACGAAAGTTTTTAGGCCATTCTTAACAGTGCGTGTCCATTCTGGGCCATTCTTAAGGCTTCTTAATTTAGCCCTCACTCGTACATTTTCTCATTTATAACTACATATTTGAGATCTAATGGCAGCACATTTTGGTCAAAATACACCCTTACATTGAAGCCTGAGTGAGCACACTCTTGACTTGGATAGGCCTAAGTCTGAAATAATATAGTCGTGTTCACATTGCAGCTTAAGGAGCTTCGAGTCGTGTTCACATGCCCACAGCACTGCAATATAAATTTAGTCATTGTGCGTTATAATGATACAATGATTAGTCACAATATACATGCATTATACAGTCCGCGCACCGACCTTGAGTCTGTTGTTGCTCAGATCGAGCCATTTGAGGTTGCCGAGATCGAGGAAGGTATCCACCTCAAGACTCTCGAGCCCACACTCGCTCATGTACAGATGCTCGAGCTCGCCGAACCTCGAGAAGTTTGTCCTCACGACGGTCGACGAGTGGAACGCGTTCCCGTTTAGATTCAGCTGCAACGTGTCTGGGGCTACTCCTTCCGGTATGGACGCGAGACCCTTGCGCGAACAGTAGATGATCCGACTGATGGGGTTACAGAAACAAGTCCGCGGGCATGTGCCGCCGCTCGAGGGGGATCCGGGGGGCACCAGGGGGGCCAGGGGGGGCGGGGGGTCCCCTCCCGGCAGGACGCCGCTGCTAAAGGCTGATGCTCCGGCGAGGGAGAGGAGGGTGGCTAGGACCAGCGGGCGGAGACTAAAAAGATGCGTGTCGGCAGCAGGACGCAAGAGATACATTGCAAGACGGGACACCGGCTATTCAACAGCTCGTGTGATTCACCGCATTGACTGAATAGCCTACATTCTAGAGCCAGCTTAGCAAGCCTATCCGTTTGAACGTACGCTATCCTTTGAATATCGCTTACCGGTACTTTCTAAAGCAAGCTAAGCAAGCCTCTCCGTTTTAACGTCAATGAAAGAAAATCACAAGTTGCATTCAGAATCATCCTCGTTGCGCGCGAGGTGAGTCGAAGAGCTCTCTCAACCTAATCACATTGCGGTTTCTTTCAACGCGATCGCTGCGGCCGGACAAAGCCTTTGATTCTGAAGAGCCGCGCGTATTCTCAGCGGAAACTATCGTCTATCCCGGTGTCCGGGAACCGCGCCGTTTCTCTTTACGACGCGTTGTGGAGCCGCAGCGGCCGCTGCAGCCGCAGCAGGGCGTTATTTGAAGTTATTCGTCGGCCACGCCTCGGAGGAGTGCCAACGTCGAGCGCCGCGTGCGATAGCGGCCCCTGGGGGAAACTTGCGCGACGACTAACCGCGCGCCGGGCCAGGCTACGCTAGAACCGTCGCGAGAGCGAAATAGCGCAGATGCGTGCAGTAGGCTAGCCGCAGAAACTGTTTCTGTTGCAGCAGCAGATGTAGAATGGCGCTTAGATGCGTGCAGTAGGCTAGCAGCAGAAACAGTTTCTGTTGCAGCAGATGCAGAAGCGAAAACCAAACGAAATTTGTTCGCATGGGACGTGTTGCAAGCACAGCAGTGTAACCAAGCTACAGCGGGAGCAGTCGCAGCCGTAGTTGGCGTATAGTCTCGCAGTGCTGCTGCAGCTGCGGCTGTGAGCCTAGTACCTGAAGTAGCGCTTGCTTGCAAGCCTGGCCGCTGAGAAAACTTTATCGCAAATAAGACAACAAAAACATTGGCTACAATTCGTGCAAATTTTGAAATAAAGGGTCAATGACACTGTGGTTTTAAGAGTAAACAAACGCGTCATTACGCCTTTTGCACTCAGTACGCCATGATTCACATTATAATGAACAAGTGTACGCCAGCCTACAGCGAAAATCATTGAAGATTGCATGCATAGCCCCAAGGCTATGCATGCGGTCTATATAGACTCAGAACAAAATTAATCAGCTTGTAGCCTAGGCCTATACTTCTTGAAAACCAAATTTCAACGGTTATACATTCTATACAATTACATGTATATCCACACGTTAATGGCGTATAATAGACTAACAAAGTCGCAACCACAGAATCGTAGCAGTAGCAGTTGCTATTTTGCTCCTGCAGCTGCCTAGCTGCTGCTGCTGCGGCTGCGGCTGCGGCTGTTGCTGCACCGAAGCACCGGAAGGAACTCGACTGACTCGATGCCTGTGCGTGCAGCGCCCAATGGAGCAGTACAATCGCTGAACTCTCTCAAGCGTGGAACACCGCTGCCATTGTCTGCACGGCTCCTCGCTTGACTGCCCCCGTGTCATGACGCTACCGCTGTACTGCTGCATACTATCCCTGTTGTACTGTCAAGCATCTTCTCTTCGATAGAAGAATCACATTGTGTTTATTGTATCTATGGTTGTCGGTGTTTTGGAAATCCAATTATTGATCTACCATAATTAGTCTATGCGTCGCCTTAAATTTTCAAAATACGAAAAAGTGTTGCTAAATACTGCCACCACTTTACTATGAAAAGGGAACTGCTATAAATTTGACTGAATTTGAAAAGATTTCAGACCTGTTGGCATAGGCCTTATTTTTTTTAAATCCGAACATCATTGATTTCCACCGGTTTGGCGAAAATAATTACCCTCTGTTTTAAAATGACTATTCGATTTCAAAATTAATGCTTTCATTCGATATCCCCATTCCCATCTTCAAAAAGTTACTTGGGCACTCTCCCCTGCCTCCTCATTAGTTCTCACCGCCCCCCCTCCCCCCTCCCCCCTCCCCTCCCTTCCTCCCCCCCCCCGCCTTACCTCCCTCCGCTCAGTCCCTCAACACCCACCCGTTTTCGATGCTGCGGCGTGTACGTCAGGCTTAGCGCTCTATCGCACAAGAGGGCGCTAAAGGTTCGATGGTTGAGCCACGATCGATCAGAGTCTATATACGGTGTGGCTGTTCACAAAACTGCGCAACTGGGGGGCGGGGGGGGGGGCGGAAAGAATTGGGGAGGAGAAAGAGTAGAGGAGATGGGGGTTGGGGGTAGGACCGAAGTATTGTGCATCTGACATGGGAATCTTAAACATTTTACTTTTTTCTTTATTCTCAAAACTTAAGCCTAGTAGTTCAATATTGCAGTCAGCCTACAAAATGACAACAACAATCAACAATCACAATCAACATTTTGCAAGCAGGCCCATAGAATAGCATGAGATATGATTGCGGTTAATACTTGAGTCGGGGGCCTGCAACCCCCCTCGAGGCCTTGTTGCGCTCCAACTCCGCGGATTCGATGGACAGTGACTGGCTGCAAGCCAGTACCGTCCCTGACGCCAGGGATTGCTTCAGTCTATCGGTTACACCATGGCCATAGCCATCGCATGAGAGCCCGCGTATTGCTGCAAGGGGGTGCAAGTGCACCCCCTGGGGGGGGTGCCCTTGCACCCCCTCTGAAAAAGCAGATTGGACGCCCAGGAAAGGCAAGCTGCACCTCCCTGTGCACCCTGGCCGCGTGCGAGATTTATCTCCCCAGCGAGCGAGGAAAATGCATCAAATTCAAGGTGGCGTGCGCAGAGAAGAGCTCGAGGCACGCTGGAATAACAGGGAATGTATTCCCTTCGTAACCTTTTTATCTTGTCAAGAAAATTTTCTGTCAGCACCCCCCCCCCCCCCTCCGCTGGCAAGCTTGCACACCCTTTGGTTTACAAATTATGTTTTGCACCCCCTTGTAACAAAAAAATTCTGTGAGCGCCCGTGGCTTATACTTGTACATGTGTGGCTCAACGCTACATAGACGACTAGGCTAATCGCCTGCTGCGTCAGAGTTAATGGGGGCTCCGTGACGGATGCAGTAGTGCAGCGAAGGAGGGGCGCCATGTACCGTCTCCCCGCGGGCCAGGTGTCAGGGGTGTCAATGGATGTCAAATTTCTTTATGTTGACATAGAAATACTCCCAAAATTGCTATGTTTTTATATAAATCTTTTGAAGGCGAGTCGCAGTGGCGCAAACCCCCCCCCCCCCTCCCACATAGAACGCCAACAAACTTTGTCAGTATACCTACCCACCACTTTCGCTTGCGGGTGTATGAAGAAAAATTCATAGGCGGGGGGGTCTCCACTAAAGACTTTGCCCTTCGGGCGCCACAAATCTTCGCCATACACCGCTGCTTGCTTGTCGTGGGGGCTAACGTCGTCTCAGCGGCTTTGAAATCGTTGTGCTGAATAAGATGCGCTTGCTGCGTCTGCTGAAAGCTGCTGCTGATACTTTGATGCTGATGCATTTCTGCTGCTATAACCTGCTGCTGCTGCAGCTCTAGCGGTAGATTTTGCACGAACCATCGTCGGATCATAATGATGTGGGGCTCAGAGGAAATTCGTCAAGCGTCATTCTTATTCGTGCATTATTTGTCCTTCAGTTTTATTTATGATTTAAATAAATGCGATATATTTTCTACACGCTGCAGGTTCAATCGCCAGCACGGTTTTGACCGATGCTGGCCCGTGTTGGCCGCTGCTGGCCCGTGTTGGCCGCTGCGGGCCCGTGTTGGCCGCTGCTGGCCGATGCCGGCCTAATCAATTTGATACGAAGAACTATACGGTACTATACTAGTCATTGCGAAAGGGTTTAGCCATTTAGCGTCTATAGCTTCTTAGCTGAAGCTAGGAAAACTGTATACTATTTACAATTGAACAGCAGAGCATTTAATACGTTTTATGGAGGAGAAAGGGCAGGCGCAGGGAGGGGGGCAAACAGATATTTGAAAGGGCATTGGCATGCCCCCCCCCTCGCCCCCACACCTTTTCAAACGGCGGGGGGGCAAGGACCCCTAGCACCCCCGACGCTACGCCACAATAGGCCTATGTAAACTTTACCGTAAGTATGCGGGTGTTATTTTTCCCTATTGTAGCGTCTCAACGGTTAATATTCGAGACAGGATCGACACAGATCGTTTATCATAGCAGCGCCTTCACCAGCAGCTGCAGCAGCAGCGACGGTTTGGTAGAACGCTGGTGCGAACTGTTTGGTGCCTGGGGAGTAGGGACTTGAATTCGCAAATGATATTGGCAGCATCGTGATAATAATCATTCGATATCGAGGGGGAGACTAATTATGCGCGTAATCGTGCATTTTATAAATATACTGCATATAGCGGTGATAGAGCACGCTATAGGCCCTACGACGTATATAGACTAGCATATGTATATATACATA
>JAQIWG010009218.1:0-10812 GCA_034695025.1 Chamaedrilus cognettii | reverse complement strand
GGCAATGTTCCCCACCAGGGGGGGCTGTACGGGGGGCGCGAGGGCTGTGTGGGGGGTACAGGGGAGGGGTATGTGCCGCTGGGTGGGGGTGCACAAAGGGAGGTGCATGTTGCTGCTCCACAGGACACAAACAAGTGGTTCTACAAGGACTCTCAGGGCGAGATTCAGGGTAACATGCTTGTCTCCGCTTTATTTCTCGCTTTACCGCGTCAAATACTAAAGATGATGTGTTTTGTACCTGTAGCATGATATGTAACATGTAACAGCCCATGTTGTGTGCCGTTCTAAGTATTCTATATGTATGTATTATTTTAAGCAGGGCCTGGTCTGGGTCTTGAAAAAAATGTGCCTAAAGACTTTTTTCGCCCGGCCATACTTTTTTCGCTTAATTTGTTACACATTTGTTCCCTTTGGGTGCACTGGAATATATGAAATTTATTGCTCTTTTCATGACCATAGTGCCAGTTATTGAGCTTCTAAGAGCATGGGATTAATAAAAAATTCTCCAAGGGCTTTTGCCAAATGGAAAAAAAAAAAGGCCAGCTGCGAAAGAAATTGTTTCTTGGCGACTGGCTGATTAAGCCCTGATTTTAGTGACGTGCTATGCACTAGTGAAGTGAAGTGCTATGCACTAGAGAAATAAGTGCATGGATTGATGGGATTGAACCCTGGTACGGTGATAGCCCTGCAATTGCATATTCTGAATAACTATGTGTGTAGCTGAACTGTGTCTAACTTGGTCTTCTGATCGGCGGGGCATGTGGGTTCGTGAATAGAACAAAACAGTTGCATATAGTAAATTATGTAGTACCGTAGTAAATAATTCTTACGGAATTCTCCATGTTCTCAAATTTGCTATTGCTTTCCAGTCCGTTTCATGCTCTTAGATCCGTTCATGAACGTTCTCAGGTTCATTCATGTTCTCAGGTCCGTTCATGTTCTCGGGTCCGTTTATGTTCTCAGGTTCGTTTATGTTCTCAGGTCCATTCAAGTTCTCCGGTTTGTTCATGTTCTCTCAGGTCCGTTTCAGTCGTCGGAGATGACTGAGTGGTTCAATGCCGGATACTTCAGCTCGGCGCTCGAAGTGAAGCGCGGCGCTGAGCGACACTTCATAACTCTCGGTCAGTCCACTCACCGTACTGGGCCTCTGTCTATGCTTACTACTACCATATGTACATACTGATTATACTAGGCTATCAGTTTGTAATGAGTATGACTGTATTTGTCTGGGCATTTGCCTCAAGGACTGACTGTACTAGGCTGTTGATCTGTACTTCTGACTGTTTGGTCGTGCGTTTGTACTGAATGTACTAGCTGTCAGTCTGAACTGCCGATTTGTTTCTGTGCTGCTGTAATAGAGTCTGTACTGATGTACTTGGGTTTGTACTGCTCTACTAGGGTCTGTACTGCTGTACAATGATCTATAGTGATACTTGGGTTAGTACGGGCGTAGTAGGGGTCTTTACTAATGCATGCTATACTTTGTACTGATGTGCCAGGGTCTGTATTGCTCTACTACTGCTTCTGTGTACTTCACCCCCTGCAGGTTGGGGAACAAGAATTGACTTACAGCCCAGAGCTCCTCGGGCGACTGAAGGCGACTAAAGAAGGGGGAACGGTTCTGTGCCGGCTCTCTTGCACAGAACCGGACTGTATCATAGTCTTTGTGCTACACACGGTCCCTAAACTACAAAAAATAAACAAACTATGCACTGCTATGGTACAGGAGACCTGATGAAGGTGAAGGGTCAGGCCGGTACTGGGCTGTGTGCTAATGTACAATAGGGTGCTTCCATCGACTATGGAGAATTATTTATTTATTTTTTACTGTCTCCAACCCTCCATTCTGTGCCACCTGGTCTAAAAACACTACAGTTAAAATATTTATTGATTTGAATAGTATTTATGACTTGCCCAAAGTGCTTGAAGTTTTGCCATGTTATAGACTACATTACGGAAAATTTGATTATGGGTGTTTTTACTGCATTTTTTTCCTGGACATTTAGATTCTGCCAGATATTCAGTAATATTATTTACAGTCTTTAGTGGCTGATGAATACGTAAAAAATTATTTTCTGAAGTCAAACTTAGCTTATCTATGTCCACGTTTCAATTTCATAACCTTTAAGTGAGACTTCTTTGAAATAATACGACATCATGAACTCCGCGAGTATCCTTCATGACTCGCGCGAAAGCAGTGGATTCTATCACAGGTATCTTTTATGGGACAGTTACGCTATGGACATCTAATAAATGGAATAAAGTTTTAGGAAATATACATATTTGAATTCTACTCATGTCTTCGGCATCTCATTAGTTGTAGAGCCCGTAATATTTTGCCTCTTCTGGTTTTGCTGACTTGTTGAGCTAGGCATAGATGCATTGCCTAGTCTTGCAAAGTAATAATTTTATTGTTCAGTCGGGGACAAAATAAAGGTAATTGTTCTATTTGTGTTAATTAATGTTATTATTTATATTAAAGTTTCGTTACGGGCTCTACGGACTCTGCCGACTCTATGGACTCTGCCGACATTACGGACTCTGGCGTAAAATAGCATCAGCATCGGTGGTCGCAAGGAAATACGATGTAAAATATGTTCTAGGGACAAGTTTGAATTCTATATTGTGATCAATTGACATTTTTATGTTGATCGAAGTAAAATAATCAAAAGAGTGGTTGAAAAGCAGTTGATATGGACAAAATGTAAATATTGCAGAGCACTTCGAGAACACGTCTGCAGGTGTCATCAGTTCAGGTCATTCACAGACTATTATGAACTGCGCATATTTGTAAACTTTGTACACCAGGAGACCATGAAAACAAGAACAATGAAACTGGCTATCTGAACGTTGCTGTTTAAGAGTAACAATGAGACAATGTAGTGAGCGCTGGCTACAACACAGTAGAATATAGTGCAAATGAATCAAGATGAATGAAGTCAACGAAATCAGGAAGGATGATTGTGAAATCTAGTTATACTATGTAATGTTCATGATAGAAAGGGTCAACTAAAGAAAGTTTTTATGAATTTACTGAACCGATAGGTGACGCATTGACCACCAGTCAAGTCATTGAAAACTTCCGCAACCATTATTGCATGTAAGAGAATACATGTCGCTCTATGTCGGTAAAAGTGCTCAATGACTTGGCGGAGAAGGATTTGCACTCATTCAAGATTTCAACTCCTTTTTAACATGCAATTGCAACAAGGAACAAAAACAGAACCATCACAGCATCGCAAAGCATCAATCATGACTGGAGCCGTCAAATGAACGCAGCACAAATTCACAATGTTCCCCTGGAGCTCTATTCATGATGTACACTAAGGCCCAGTTGTTCAATAGAGAGTTGTTTGAATGATCTCAGATTATTTGAATAACTTTCCAATAATGGCGAGTTATTTGAATGATCTGGATCTAATTTGCACGATCTGATTATGTCATGACGTCATTTTTGTTCTATGATTCTTTAAATCAAAATAACTCTCGATTGAGCGACTGGGCCTAGGCCAATAGGAATATAACTTGTGTAACAGTGTTGTATTGAGAATAGAGACATTGGAGAGTGTAAACCACCAAGATCTATGCAGTTGTTTGACAAATCATTAGTATTAGGCTCATAGACAGTATTATATAACATTACGAACAGTCAATTGTCAGACATTACGATATATAATAGAAAACTTCTGGAGGGATGGGCAAGTACTAAATATTATTTGATTGGCTCCTAATGTTTTTGTGGGTATTGAAACCAAATGGAAGTTTGAAGGTATTCATTTTCCTCGTTTTTTGTTAGAAACGTGCTAATGTACAAGGTCTATGTGCTGTGGTGTAGGAGGCTTGAAGGTGAGGGGTCAGGCCGGTACTAGGCTGTGTGGTGATGTACAGGGTCTGCGTGCTGTGTGTTTCCATTTCTGACTTGATGAAGGTGAAAGGTCAGGGGGGTACTGGGCTGTGTGCTGATGTACAAGGTCTGTGTACTGTGGTGCAGGAGACCTGATGAAGGTGAGAGGGCAGGCCGGTCCCTTCAACAGCTCCCCTGTCCCTCACCAGGCGAGTGCACTCCCTGCATGTTTGATCTCCTTCATCTCTCACATCTATTCCATTTGCTTTCACTCTGATATGTGTCTCTTTTACTTTCTGGCAACCGGAAACAAAAAATTGTTTGCTGCTTGGGGATTGTCGTAAAAGTGTAAAAGACAGTGGGGAGAGCGATTCTTTGCTTGGACACGAGTACTGGACTGGACTGTAATCGGCTCCATTGCAAAAAAACTGTAATGCATCTCTCTCTGATTTTTTTATCTTTTTGACATCGTGTATTATTTCACATAGCTTTTGCCCCAGTGGTTTTTCATCGATATAAGTTATGAATGATGTTTCCATTTCTGCTATATGATACACAATGAGTTACTGTAAACATGGCAAGTGATTCTTGCTGGTGGGCGGATTAGGTTGTTTAGCTTGGTTACTTATTAGAGAATGGTTTAAGTTGAAGAGCAGAGATGAAGTAGGCCTAGCAAAACGGCAAGATTGTTTCGTGCAGCATGTGTCATCTGATTTTCAGGATGGTTTTTCAGTTCTAATCATTCTTTCACATAGAGGTTACTGATTTTTTTAAGACTTCTTCAATGTCAGTTGCATTAGATGAGTTGCAATACTGAGGAAAGAGAGTACTGTGGTGATGTTACATGTTGGTGTTATATAATGGTAGCTGATGTTATATGCTGATGCTATATGTTTTGATGTTATATGCTAGACTTTATGATGTTATATGCTTGCTTTGTGCGCTCAGCGCTGTTGTTATGTATGTTGTTCTTATATACTGGTATCATGTGTGCTTGTGTTATATGCTGATGTTGTATATGCTGTTATTATATGTGCTGGTGTTATATGTGCTCATATTGTATGTGCTCATGTTACAGGTGTCACCGATACCTGCTGCGGCACTGCTGCATCAGCTGCAGAACTCTGGTGCTGCTGCTGCACTGCTGCAGCAGCTGCAGCAGAGCTCAGGCGTCGTAGCCCTGCTGCAGCAGATCCAGCAGCTGCAGGCAAGTGGAGGGGCCAGCGGCCTGGACGCACAGCAGCTGCTGCAGCTCAAGGCCATCCAGCAGCTGCAGCGTCAGCAGCAACAGCAGGCTCAGCTGAGGTAAGTGTTAGACAGCAATCACTCTAGTCTGGCTGTGTAGTGTAGACCACTATGAAGCAGGGAGCTTGCTAGCAGCTACTTAGCTTAGCAGGGAGTTTGCTAGCAGTTCGCTGCTTAGTGCAACAGGAAGAAAGTGCGAGGTGTTGCTGGTCTGCATCAGAGGGAAAGTGCAGTTGTGCTAATGTTGCTGGTGTGTAACAGGAAGGAGTAACAGTTGTGCGCGTGTTGCTGATGTGTAACAGACAGGAGATGCAGTTGTGTGCATGTTGCTGATGTGTAACAGGAAGGAGGTGCAGCTATACGCGTGTTGCTGGTGTGTAACAGGAAGGAGGTGCAGTTGTGCGCGTGTTGCTGATGTGTAACAAACAGGAGGTGCAGTTGTGCGATGGTTGCTGGTGCGTAACAGCAAGGAGGTGCAGTTGTGTGTGTTGCTGGTAGGTGCAGTTGTGTGTGTGTTGCTGGTGTCTAACAGGAAAGAAGTGCCGGTGGTGCAGGAGGGCCGACAGCTGACTGCAGCCGAGCAGCAGCAGCAGCAGCTGCTCATTCAGCTGCTCAGGCAGCGATCTCTTGGTGTGGCTGAGCAGCAGCGGCAGCAGCAGCAGATCAACAATATCTTAAAGTATAACCTTCTCTTTCTCTGTGTTCTCACTCTGTGTTTTTTTACTATCATATATACTGTAGTATACGACTGACATATATATGTGCGACATGAATAGTATGCGACTGACATATATATATATATGCAACACATGTAGTATACAACTGACATTTACATATGCTACATGTCATATATGGTATATGACTGACATATATCGTATACTACTCCGGCTTCAAAGCACCAGTGGAGCAAAAATTAAACTTTCCCTGAAATTCTGAATTGTGTGGCCACTCAGCGGCCGCTCAGCAGCCACTCGGTGGCAACTCAGCGACCAAGTATGAAATTCATTTCGTACTTCATTGGCAAGGAAGTACAATAAATCAACCTGCAATTTAATTACAATTAATCTCATTTTCTTATATAGCCAATTTCTTAATATCATGGTAGAGGGATACTTGACAAGTTGTGCCTGTGCTGTTGTCCTGCAGACCTGCCTTGGATCAGTATTCATCTGCTGCTGCTTCTGCATCCTTCCGTCCATCGACGTCCGTCAGCACGCCGGCCCTCACAGCCTTCCAGCGCTCCATCTCCCAGCCGGCGGGCATGGACCACTCGGGCGTGACCCAGGGCCGCGCGGGGCTACCCGCCCACCCAGCCCACGACGGGCCGGCTCCGGGGGCCGTGCCGCTCAGCGGCCCGACCATCATGTCGTTGTCGGCCGCTGCGGGGGTGCCGGTCAGTCCGGGGGTGGGGGTCGGTGCACCAACCCCCGGTCTGTGGCGCTCTTCCAGCTGTGTACCCACTTCCACAGGTGTGTGTGGCGCTCACTGCGGAACACTGTGTATGTCATGGATATATCGCTGCAAACACAGCATCGTTGGTGTGGGGCATGTTGTGATGCTTTATCAGTAGTTTATATTACTTTAGAGTAGGCGTAAGTCAATTAAACAGAGTCAGTCAGTTAAATAAAGCAGATGATCAGCAATTGTTGGATTTTTATTAGGCACATCTACACATGTCGGAAATGGTTTTGAACGTTTTGTTATACACCAAATCACAGCCTTTCGAACTAGGGCAGCTATGATTTTACTATGACCACTCTGTTTTATTGTAAATTTTGAAGTTTTAAATAAATTTCTTGATTAGATTTCAATGATGAAGGTGGTTTATATTGTCCAGGTGGAACGTGGCCTGGTGCCGTTGACCAGGGGCAGTGGAACGGCGGTACACACTCTGCAGCATCTGCAGCATCGGGGGTGGGGGTGGGGGGGCAGCCTGCAGCACGTGACGCCCTTCTTGACTACCTATCTCGCGCCCAGCAGCAGGGCCAGCTGAGCGCCGTCCAGCGACTGAGTCTGCAGCAGCAGCTGCTCTCTCAACAGCAGCAGCAGGAGGCACTGGAGCAGCAGCAGCAGCGCCAGAGGTCGGAGCACGAGGAGAAGCTGCTGGAGCTGCTGAAGCACCGGCTGGAGGCACAGCACCAGCAGAAGGAGAACCAGCGGCGCATGGCCATCGAGCAGGACCGCAAGTGGATGCAGCAGCAGCTGCAGCAGCAGCAGCTTCAGCAGCAGCAGCAGCTCCAGCAGCAGCAGTTGTTGCTGGAGCAAGAGAACAGGAAGCGCATGGATGGAGCAGCGGTGGAGTTTGATCCACGCGCCCGGCAGCGCGCCGAGGAGATCCGACGCAGACAGGTTTGTTTGGCTCTGGCCCAGGACAATGTCCCTGGTAGGCAAGTAAGTCTACCTGTGGGCCAGGGAGATGTAGTGGGTCTACCTGTGAGCTAGGGAGATGTTCCTGGTAGATAAGTGAACTCTGGGCCAAGGAGTTGTCGCTGTTAGACATGTGAGTCTAGCTGTGGGCCAGGGAGATGTCCCTGGTGGACAAGTGAGTCTAGCTGTGGGTGAAAGAGATGTCCCTGGTGGACAAGTGAGTCTAGCTCTGGGCCAGGGAGATGTCTCTGGTAGATAAGTGAGTTGCTGTTGCTGCTGTACTGCTGCGCTGTTGCTGTCTGCTGCTGCTGTCTGCTGCTGCTGCACTGCTGCTGTTTGCTTCTGCTGCACTTCTGCTGTCTGTTGCTGCTGCACTGTTGCTGAGCTGCGCTGTTGCTACTGCACTGTTTCTGCTGCACTGCTGCTCCAGCACTGTCGTAGTGCTGCTGCATTGCTGCTGCTGCTTTGTTGCTGTTGCTGCTGCTGTTGCTGCGGCTCTGTTGCTGCTTCACTGCTGCTGCTGCATTGTTGCTGCTGCACTGCTGCCACTGCACTGTTGATGATGCTGTAATGCTGCATGCAGGAGAAGACTGATCAAACACGGCTGCAACAGGAAGCAGCGAAGCAGCTTGGCCTCAGGCTCGACCTGCAGCAGCAGCAGCTAGATTTGCACCTGCAGCAGCAGGGTCGCGCTGCTGCTGCCGCTGTGGCTGGTGCTGCGGCACAGAGGTGGGTGGTTCTACTCGATTCTCTTCATGCCTATAAATTGGTACCCTGGACTAGAGCAGTGGCTCTGCGATCGGTAACAATTTTTCTGGTTAGTCGTTTTTCTAGTCAACAAGTGGCATTTCTGCATACTGAGATGTAATATAATTGCGCTCTTTGCGGCATTATTTAAATGATGCATAATTCCCAAAAATCGATTTACTTCTAAGTGGTGATGGTGCTTCAAGAAATATTTAGATTGGGTTAGTCAAAGCCTTTGTCTAGGAAACTTCATTTTTGTATCAAATGTTCTTTCTTTCCTATTTTCATCTGTGTTTCATTTCCTTTAAACTGTAGTAGTAACTTACTTTTGCTTGCTTTTGCTGCTTTTGTTGCGACAGATAGCAACTGATAGACAGATGCACAGACAGAGAAACGCACAGATTCATAGACAGACAGATACCCAGACAGACGGATGCTCGGAGAGACAGATACATAGACCGACTGACAGACATACATACACAGACCGAAAGATTCACAGACAGATGCACAGACAGAAAGCAGATACACAGACAGACAGGCATTTATGAACCTGATTCCTTAGTTTCCTTAGGCGAAGCGTTATGGCCGAGTGGTCTGAGTCGCGGCGTTTGGCTTAAGAGTGTGGCAGAGAGTCTGTTCGATCCCGGCCGCGGCAAAAGATATTGAGTCGGTTCGTGCACCTTTGGCAAAGGTGCTTGATTTCGTCAGCCCTGCAAATAATCATCCACTAGGGTGGAGTGCAGTAGAGAAGTTGAAGTAGAAGGTAGTAGTATCACAAAATTATTAGAACAGTGTTTGTTCTTTGCTGCAGCAGGGGTGCGCAGCAGCATTCTGCTGCGGCGCTTGCTGCGCTGCTGAGCAGTGACCCGAGCGTGCTACACATTGGTGATCAGCTGCAGCAGCAGCAGCAGCAGGTGTCCAGCATTATCTGTGCTTGAGTCATGGCTTCTAGAGTAGAACATCAACTCACTTTTACAGATATATACCGATGCAATGTTCATTTGAAAACATTAGATTGCATCGGTCAGTCAGGCTAGAGGTCAGGTCAGGTGGAGATGATGTGAAAATTGCTGATTGATGAAATAGGCGTTTTATTTGAGAATGTTGGGTTTTCAGTCAAATGTTTATTTTTAAAACAAAAAACTTAACAGATTTTGTACTGCCGTGTTATATCATTAGAATTTGGCATCTCTACTCGATGATTTGCTTGTTCATAATTTTTTGTTAACCAGATGCTTGTATATGCATGATGTTGAAAGAAACCTGATCGTGAATGCTGCTCTGTGTGGGGAGATGCTGGAATAAAAGTTGAGATGTTGGAAGATATGGGGAGATGTTAAAAGATGTGAAAAGATATTGAATGATGTGGAGATGTTGTGACGATATGGGGAGATGTTGGAAGGTGTGGGAGATGTTGGAAGATGTGGGGAGATGTTGGAAGATGTGGAAAGATTTTGAAAGATGTCAGTTTGCTGCAGCATTGCTACGCTCTCATGTTGCAGGCTGTGGATGGGAAGCTTGGGGTGTCGGAGTGGGCGCGAGGAAGATCCAACTGGGGGGGGGAGGGTTCCTGGAGTCAGACAGGTACTGAGGGCTGGGGAAAGACTCATGGCGAAGGAGGGGCATGGGCACAGCAAGGGGGAGGGGCAGCCGACACCACTCCTGCTCCCGCATGGGGAGCTGTGAAGCACGCGGGAGTGGGGGGAGAGAACTCGTGGGGGGCCAGCAAGCCCTCGGGAGGGGCTGGGGCAGGCAGCGCCTGGGAGGATACTATGCTAGTCAACAGCAAGCCCAGCTTTGAGTAGGCCACTCGTACCTTGGCTAACCATTTGAACTCATGATATTGTATATAGTGTGCATGTCTGCTCGCTGTCTGATGTACTGGGAATTGCTCCTGTTCCTTTCTGGTTTGAAAACACATCTTTTCCCGTCATAGATTTATCTTTTCTCGGACGGTCACACGAAAAAATCTGACCCTTTCTCCCCCCTTCCCTTTCTACTTGCCTCTATCTCCTACCCCTTTGTCTTGGGTTTTCATCAATCATTTGATGATGTCCATGGCGTAGGGAGGCCCCGATGACATCACTAGATGCCGAACCGGACTCTAAGCCCATTATTATTATTATTAATTGATCATCACAGAATCATCGAGACTAAGTATTAAAGATGTTTCTTTCGATATCTTTAAAAGAAACTTTGAAGGAGATTCTATGGTCAATCCTTATGGTTTGGATGGATGTGTGTGTATGCAGACTAGTGATATCGTTGTGTGCTCTTTCAATGTCGTGTGCTATTCTATGTCAGTGTATGCTCTGTCCATGTTGGTGTTTGTTCTGTCCATGTCAGTGTATGCTCTGTCCATGTCAGTGTATGCTCTGTCCCATGTCAGTGTATGCTCTGTCCATGTCAGTGTATGCTCTGTCCATGTCAGTGTATGCTCTGTCCATGTCAGTGTATGCTCTGTCCATGTCGGTGTATGCTCTGTCCATGTCGGTGTATGCTCTGTCCATGTCGGTGTATGCTCTGTCCATATCGGTGTATGCTCTGTCCATGTCGGTGTATGCTCTGTCCATGTCGGTGTATGCTCTGTCCATGTCGGTGTATGCTCT
>JAQIWG010009217.1:0-10812 GCA_034695025.1 Chamaedrilus cognettii | reverse complement strand
TCTCTTAATCTATAGCTATCGTCAATATTTTTTATTCCTCTAACTAGCTTTGTGTCATCAGCGAATTTTAAAAGTTTACTTATCATATTTGAATCTAAATCATTTATATAAATAATGAATAAAATTGGACCCAGTACTGATCCCTGTGGTACACCACTGGTAACTTCGACCCACTCCGATTCCTCTCCATTACCACCACTCTTTGTACTCTATTTTTGAACCAATTCCTTATCCACTGCAATAAATTTCCTTTTATTCCCAGTGCTTCCAACTTAAGTAACAATCTTTCAAGCGGCACCTTATCAGAGGCTTTTTGAAAATCAAATATATTACATCTACTGGTTCGCCCTCATCAACTTTATCTGCTACATATTTTGTAAATTCCAATAAATTAGTTAAACACGATATTATTATATGTGCTCTTTCTAATAAGGAATGATTATCATAAACAAAATTTAAATTTCTACTTGAAAAAAACAATACAACATCCAATCATTACTCAATATTATTGCTTACGGAAAAGAGCATTAGAGATTGACAAACCAATTTCAAACGAAACAACATGATACACAAATTAACTAATACGTCTGTTAAGTCTGCTATCATAATGCCTGTCGCAATCTATGCATGTAAAGCAGTAATGGTGTACAAGAGCCTCACAGAATTAATATTAAACTTTTGCGCTGAGCAACATTTTTATGAACTACAAAATAGGCGTAGCCTAACAGTTATCAAAATAGGTGTAATAGTTAAAGTCTAACTTCAGTCCAGAAACATAGCAGGTTTATCACATGCGTGCAACTTATAAAATATGCGACATTATAATCATTGCGATATTTATGGTACTACTTTCCAAATAGAAATACAAAAATGATTACGGATTCGCAGCCGATTATCTTATTTAAAAAAAATACGCATAACAGCACAAGCAAAAGGGCATACCAAGGCAAGTATCTATAGCAAACTATCTATTCATCATGTAACATATATAACCTGCACAAGCCTACACTACATTATAAATAGTGGCTCAAAGTTTTAGCACAAGAAAGTAGAAGCACTCGATGACAGCATACGGTAGGTAGCCAAGGCACTATTAAACTTTACCACACACGTTTTGCATAATAAGGCACAATCAAAAACCATCATATTTTAGCAAATGTTCTACATTATTACATCTATTGATAGCTTCGCGATAGCCATTACTTTACTATCCTACCACTTCGATATAGTTACCCTCAACTCTTTACGCTACGGTATTCCTAATAAAGGAACACGCATGCTACTGCGTGCATCATTTTTGTAATCGACTGAAGCGCTTACATCATAAAATTGAACGCGTCAAAATGTTGTCGCAAGATGTCAATTTAAAAAAAGTTAAAGCGATTGCTATTCATAAACACCTGAAATTGAAGGATCTTTCATTTCTGTGCATTGAAAAACTCAATAAAAAATGAACAAAATTGCTCGAGCGCTACATAAATTTGTAAATATGATACGAGTACACTAAATTAGAAAGTGATTCCTGCAAAACTTAAGATATGAATCATAAATTACCACAATTAGATGCAAATTTTTACGGTAATTATTCTGCTAGATGTCACTCTGTGTCGATGGTCTTCTCTGCGCGCAAAGATTTGATGAACACTACAAAACATCGCAAGGCATATTGTACGCATTGCAAGCAAAAAACGAGAACAAAACTAAGATGACAACATAAACAGCAAAAACAAGCAAGCATTCGTTTAACGTTTGACGAAATCGCGAAAAAAATAGATCAAGGTCATGGCATCATAAGTAAATACTGTCAGTGTGCTCACAATCAAGTCGTGATAGTTGTCAGATGAAAACAAAGACCTTTTGTCTCTTCTTATTTATTAACATCATATATATACATCCACTAAAAAAATTTTACGTAAAAAAAATTTCTGCTAATTTATCAGCAGTGAATAAGGTCTCGCGCAGAAATATACCTTATTAAATACACATCATGTCAAATATATATAATACTAATTATGAACATGATATACCCAATAAAAGGCCTAAATTAATCGCACATATACGCTTCAAGCGGGTCAAATGACCACACTGCTGTTGAACTAAGCTGGGTATATATTTGAGATGCCGTGTCCCAAATTTGAGTGGGGGTTTGAGCCCTGGTTTGAAATCAACCTTAATACCTCATTGGTTTTGCTGCATTATACTGAAGAAAAATGAAGAAAAAGGGTTAAAAATAACGCCATGCCAGGAAGATAAGTCGAGGTTCGCTGCGTGTCGAGGAGGAGGCTGGAGTGGATGCCTTGCTGGAAGCAAAGTCTCAAAGCCGCAAAGTCGCAAAGTCGCGGTCGCAAAGCTGCGGTCGCAAAGCTGCTAAGTGCATTTTAATCAAAATATCCGTCTAGGGGTTAAAGGCGGGCAAAACATTAAAAAAAGCTCCTAAAACAACAATGCAACCAGTTCTTTAAAAGACGTAAAAAACAACATACGCCCCACTTTAACCACGGCCTGCGTGGCTCACCTGCAAGCGGCGTACGGATTCCTTCAGGTTGCGAAGGACCTCCTCCAACTTGAGGTTGTCGTCCAGAGACTGTGAGCTAGTGCTGCCGTGGTGGGAACCAGCGTAGGACTCTGTGGGAGAGAAACACGCCCCCTCCTGGCCGTCTCTGAAACACACGTTGATGCCCCGAGGAATTTACGTTTGGAAAAACACGATGATCCAATAGAAATAATTTTTATAGGAAAATAAGCTGTTCAATAACATACAAATAGAAATACACGGAAGTCCAACAAAAATTATTTACTTATATACAGAAGTACACTGTGATCCGCAAAAAAATTCACATATGAGTTATACGCGGTGATTCATACATTATAATTTACATATATTTGAAAATACACTGTAATCCAATAACAAATATTACATCCCACTTCCACACTGCAAAAGGACCTTTAGTCTTTTGTTTTTAGAATACAACATTTTAAAGTTCAAAACTGACAGGACATTTATTTCATTTGTGATAGAATCCAGATAACAAATAGCCTGTTATCAACTCAAATGGTCCTGTCATTTGCACTGCAACGTTAGCAAAACATTCAAAAACGCTCCTAAAACAACAACGCAAAATCAAGTTCTTTAAAAATCAAAAAAACAACATTCCTAAATCCATTTGAATATTTACACAAAGTAGTGTCATAGGGTTGAGATTTCATCGATATTAGGGGTTTTAAAACAAACCTGAGCTTTTGATAAAGTTGACCAGACATCGCCTTTACTTTCTCTGAGAGCTGAAAGATGGAGCTAACGACGCAGCTGTCGTAAGACTAAACGAACACAACACAAAATTCACACATAGACTACTTAGCAATTCAAATAGCCGGTTGCTAGACTTCGTATTAAACTGCCGGTTGCTAGACTTCGATTTGAAGTGTGATTTTATTTCGTAGTCCGAATTAACCAATGAAAATATATGAAAGAATTGTATCGAATAATCTGAGTGGCTAATTCGGACTACAAAATAAAATCGCCCTTCAAATCGAAGTCTAGCAACCGGCCTTAAGTCACGCATGATTGCCTACTTGTTACTAGCAGATCAAAAATACACCACCAGCCGGTCATAGGCATATCCACAATTTTAAATTATCGTAGAATAAATACAAAATGCATAGTCCGTGTCAAGAAATAGAAAAATTTGCGTTTTTCATATTTACACGAATGTTGTAAATGTGTTCATGTTGTGTTAGACGATAGTAAATGGTTCTGCAAAATGCAGGCTGCCGTGATCTGGACGTCCCCTTGTGCACACAGCAGGCTACAAAAATTATATAATTTGAATATAAAATCCTTTCAAGTAGACCGTGAGAAACTTTTAATGCCTAGCATTAATAATCATTACTGCTTAGTAGTAACGGTATGTTAGGATAAGGTCTGGCCGCTTTATAATAGTTTCTATTGTGAACGAAGCACGTGCGCTGTAGGCTTATAGACTGCTTGTGAACTCAGCTGTGTGTAAATAAGGATTTACAAGATTAAGGAAAGGATTCAAGAGATTATCCTAAGATTTAAGGTAAAAAATCATCAGAAAAGCAAGGAATTATCGGTCTGGCCTATTAGCGGTCTTAAAACTTTTTTAGTTCAAAGGCAAAAACGTTTTTTTATTGGCAGTTCGAGGGTCGCACTTCTTGTGATTTTTTGACGCTATAGATTCAAAGGTGAAGACATCCAGTGTTGCCATGTAACTTTGTAGAATGCTAACCGTTAACAATAAATCGTTAGCCTCCTGCTACAAGTGTAATAGGCCTACTGGTTCAAGAATGCAGATCTATAGTCAACACGATCATAAAAATGCCCCTTTCAAAGCAGGAGTCGTAGGCACAATACAACCCCCTTTCATTTGTTGCTCTAACAAGGTACAGCTGCTAAGCCTTTCACTTCTATTGAATACAATTCATAGAATGAATGAGATTTATGCCTGTACTCATGCATTTCCTTCAGAACTGGCTGGAAACTAGCCTATTTCTCGCCACGCCATGAAGCAAGCCAACCTACATAATGTAGCTTATAATGCAGGGGCACAAGTTGTAGGCCCATACATAACAATGCCACAATAGTAAATTTACTTGGCCCATAAAGTCCACAATAGTTTATGATTAAGCAAAGTAATAATACAATGTACAAATTGTACACGCATAGTCTGTAAGCGTATACCTATATAGAAGTCAGAGTACAATTACAGTCTCACTACGCGTATTTGCTCATTTAGCAGTTTACTAAAGATTTTGCATTTCATTTATTCAGTTCAATCAATCATAAATATAATTATGTTACCGCTGCGTTCACAGCAGACAGTCATTTATTCATCGAACAAAAGGTCCACATAGACTTGTTAATGCAACATACCCCTTAACCTAGGCAATAAATAATGCCGACTCACGCTACAAACCAGCCTAGCTCTAAGCGGTTATTTTGTCACTGTTAATTGAACGGCGCTGGTGTTCGCCAGTAGATTTGTTAACAGACACGGATTGTTTAGCAGAGTTGCAGCGGTCACAGTAATGTGGACCTTTCCTAAGGCAAGAACGCGCAGCCAAAACTGTACTCGGCGGTCAAAAACAAACATTATCCGGCAATTTTTGCTAAATATAGTATATCTTTAAAGGAAAAATATGGTATAGCCTTAAAGGACAGTAAAGACGGCACTAAGAGCACTTTTGCATTGCGGGCACTTTCACCTGTCTCGATGTTTGAAAAGGGTATATATTGAACCTTCGAATGCTCGAACCATAAGATGTAAAAGCAGATGCAAATTAAATTGCATTTGTAGCCGATATATATGAAATTTATGCCAAAGTTTGAGAAGTAGTAACGTTTTTTCCGGTCAACCCTGTACAACAGTACATATAGGCCTATACAACGCAATATAGCGTCAGTCGACCAGTGAAACAACGCCCCTGCTGATCTATCAATCATTCAGTCATGATTGAACTGTTTCCCAGAGGCCAGTAATCTATTACTGACCAAGTTATCATTTCACTTCTGACCCCTAAACTCATTGTTACTAAAAACATCAAAGGTTGCCATTGTCCCCAGTCTGGACTATAAAGCCGCAGGCTCAATGAATTATAAACATCAAACAACTGTATCTGAATTCTCGAGGGGTCCGCGCTAAAATCAGCGTTTTACTCGATGCAATAATTCAGTTAAGGATCGTAAACTTTAAGTTTAATCCGTGACTACCCCCCTCCCCCCCCCCGTCGCTTGTAAATTTTTCCACTGATGAAAAGCCCCTTGTTGGTGATAGACTGCTCAGATTATTTTGCAGACAAACAGCACTGGCCCCACCCTCAGTGGAGGATGTTACAGCGCATAGCATTTTTTGATGGACGGTCTATTAAAATCTCCAATGGGTTTTACCTACGAGTATTAACTCTGTAGTTAATAAATATAAGTGAATGTAATAGTAGAGATTAAGAGTCAGTAGACATAAAAAGAATGTTTAAGTTAGTCTGTACAACATGTGCCTGCATAGGCTAACCTTGTTCCAAGCCTCGTTCGAGTGCGTGTTAGTTGAACGAGCCAGCGCCTCGAGGTCACTCGCAACACTTGTACTCATACGTGTCACCTCTGATCCCACGCTGACCCCTCCGCCTCCCAGGCCCCCGCCGCCCATCTCCAGAGCGCCCTCGTTGTCCGAGCCCCCCCCGACGCTGCCCCCACTGGAGCGCAGGGAGTCAAGGGAGTCCGAGAGGGGGTAGTGAAGAGAGGGGTGGGCGTAGGGGTCAGACGTGAAGAGGGGGTCCTTCTTGAGGGCGTCGGTTGACCTGGAGGATGGAATCGTTTAAGAAATTTATAATTTCAATGATTTATTAATTTTTTATCTAATAATGATTTTTCTTAATCTAAGGATAAGCATAACGACACATCTTAGATTGAACTTCACATTTAGCAATAAACAAAAATTGTGATGCGCTACAGCTTGATTGACATAATAATTTGTTGTACTTTGTCATTGTTAATTCACTGATAACGCTAACAATAAGTCAAAGTTCATTAAAAGAGATTTGTAGCAATGAAACAAAGCATAATACAGGCTCAACACTTTCAATAGCCCTACTACAAAGTAAAGGTTCCCATCATTTCGAAATGAAAATAGAACGAAGTACACCAACATGCAGGACCCTAACCTGTGATTGGTTTTGGACCTCGCGCCTGTGTCGAGTGCGTTATTGCTCACTCGTCGCCTAAACGTCCCCTTCAGGGCCGCGATGGGGGAGGAGGGGTGAGTTGGGGACCGTGAACCTCCTCCCGCCCCCTTCAGCCTTCCCACACTGCTAGATCGGTGCATGCTCTCCTCCCCAGACGAAGGCGGAATCTTCGACACCGGCGCCACTCTTGGTCTGCCGCGGAATATTCTAGAAGATTCTCCATCGACTATCGAAGATTCACTCGAACCGCTGATATCATCTTTGTTGTCGTTCTTTTCGCTTCTCTCTGTGCTACCCCCGCTAGTCCTGCTCGTGTTGAGGCTGTGGGGGGGTATACTGCAGCTATCGAGGCTATGGGGGGGTGTTACGCCATCAGTGGCTGCTTGTTCATCCAGACGAGGACGCGACACTGAGCGCTGCCTGGCGCTGAACGTAAGTCGCGCGTAATCCTTGACGTCAGTGGACTTGGACTCGCGCTTCTTTGATGACTGATCACTTTTTAGGAGCCTACCGCGATTGCTTGCATCACTGCTGTCCCCTGTACAACTCGCATCATTCGTAACCATGCTTCTCGCATCACTTACAACCGGTACGGTATTTTTGTGAATTGAATTACGTTCACTTGTAGCACCATCGATGGAGATTTGTTTGAGTTCAACAAACCGATTCCCCGATGTGCCTCGCTGGCCGACGAAGCTCAGTTGTTTCCCAGGCTGGAAGAGAGGAGCCGATGATCGACCCGTGGCAGTGATGGAGTCAAAGGACATCCTCTGGCGTCCCCTGACAGGGGTTCTTGCGTTCCAGTCCTCAGGTTCATCCCTGGCAGCCGTGCCGGCTTCGATTGGCTTGAATAGCTCGAGGCTTGTGACGTCATTATCGTCAGTTTTTTGGATGAAGAGACCGCGTTTGGTTGAGGACTCAAGAAGAGATGGCTTTATGACTGGGAATTCAATCTTTGTTGTGGTATGATGAACATCCGCGCTGTTGCTCAAACTTAGAATCTTTTCCAGTGCACCGCTGCTAACTGCCGCGCTGCCGAATAATCCGCCTTTTCTCAGAAGATCGCTGCTGCGTGAAACTGACGAAATCCCGAAGGAACCTCCCTGAGTTTTATTCCCGATGGATATATCGTCGATTACCTCTAAACTTCCCCTGCGTACAAACAAGCTTCTTTTCTTAGTGATGTCTTTGATGGGAGATTTGAGTTCGAGTTTTTCGCTCGTTTCAACCGTCTCATTCCTATCAGACGAACCCTGAAGTTTAGCCACTCGTTCTCGAACAGAAGAGCGGTTTTTAAATGGTTCAATACGGCCATCCATCCAGGTTGCGGTGAGTGGGGGTAGGGACGCTGGGCAGGTGGAAGGGGCTGAATCTCCAGCGGGGAGGGATGGGGGATGGGAGGGGTCAACGGGAGGGGTGGAAGGAAGCTGACGTTTTGACTTTTGACTCGCGAGATCGGATTCTTCAGCATCCAGGCTGGGTGGGCCATCGGAGGAATCTGCATGAAAATATTAATGTATGTCAAATGGTAATATTAAAGCAATAATGTCAATCTAATCTTTATTGATCAGTAAAGAATCTATAATAATAATAATACTGGGTTTAGAGTCCATTTTATCTTTTTATAGATCAGTCTGATCTATCCATCCACCTACCATCCAGTCTTACATCGCATGAAGAAGTAATCGGAACAATTAACGGACTGAAACAATAATCAAAGTATCTCTAACTGCTATAGCTGCTCTAGATGCTCCAATACTACGCGTTTGAGGCCGAGTTGCAGAGTTGCTAATCATGACAAGAACACACAGAAGTATTAATCTACAGCATATCAACCCACCCTGTACTTGGCCCAAATTCATGACGGCTCCCTGTGCAACGCCGCCATTGGCTACTGGGGGCGGGGTCACGCGATCGCTGGGGACATCGAGCGCATCGTCGGGGGACTGAACAACAGGAAGTCAGCGCCAGAATGAGCAGAGAATACAATTTTTAAAATTATGTAATTGAATATGTGACTTGTAAATTTTTGGATCATAAAAAATTTAATGTAAATTAAACATGACATTCTACAATTCAGTTGCAGTAATGTTTAAAAACCAATTAACTTCATAAAAGCTAATTTGATACGACTTTAAATGCTTCGACACAAAAATTTTGGTGTCACCTAATTAGAAATTGCATTAGATAAGATTGCAGTTAGATAAGATCAAGTTTCAAAGTCAAAATTTAAATGATTTCACCAGTTTCCCATACATGAACATTGAACAATATAATATATACAGGTTGGATCAAAAAATTAGACTGCATCTGCACGTTGAATATTTTGGGCCAAATTGTAGGCATGATTTCATGCATTTAAGTTTACTTACATAGGTCCTGGTGGAGCTCTGACATGAAGAACCCTTGCTGCTGGACCCGCTTTCATTGCTTACTGCATCTCCCCGCACCCCCTTCTCATCAATAAACAACTGAACCCCATTCCTTCCTCCCTCTCCCATTTTTTTCATCACGCCCCCTCTCCCAACACCACCCTCCTTGTCCACCACTATTCCCTCATCCCATCGTCCCAGAATTTTCAAAGCAATATTCTTCGAGATCGGTTCGACGCCAATTCCGAATTCCGCATCAATTTTTGCTCGGGCCTCGCGCGTATGACCGCGATCGTTATCCGCGTCGATCGTGTATGTCTCCGCGTCACTCAGTCTTTCCGCATCATCTCCGTCGTCTTCTCCATAATCCTCCGCGTCATCGCCAGAGCTGGATGACGCGTCACGTTTTCCATCGCTTTCCTTCTTCCACCTGTGCAGCTTCCTGCGAAGGTTTTCGATCACTGAATTATTTTTCCGACGATCTTGACCGCGCTCATCGATGATTATTGGGGATTTCCCGAGTGAAGGGTCCTTGGGGGGGTGAGTAGAAAGGTTGATCGGTGGGGGAGGGGTTTCCCCTCTCGTGGATTTCATCTCCGGGCGCATCCGACGGGAATCGCGACCCGAAGAGCGTCTGGTATTGATTGAAATTAGGTCAAGGTCATCGGCTGGAGCGTGCCGATTGGCTGCGGGAAACTTGTAGAAGTCAGTGGTGAGGGATTGGGAAAGGTGGTCCTTTTTTAGCGAGGGGGGGTTGGAGGCGGTGCGAGAGGTAGGGGGCCAGGCCAGCGGCGGTTTGTGATCTAAAAATATGCATGAAAGATTTTTTAGAACAGTATTAATGCAAAAAAACAAAATAAATTTAGAAAATTCAATTGAGACCAAATCTAATAGAGAGTTAAAAAAGCTTACTGAATTTTGACTGAGTTATCATGAATCTGTTAGAGGGTCCTTTTTTGCGCACATTGCATATAATGTTATCGGTTGCATTGAATTCCACAGACTAAAAATGATCAGAAATCAGATAGTCTTTCTTCACTATCGCACAGTAGAATCAGTCGTAGTTCTTGAAAAAATTTAGACACGGCAATATTTATTAATTTACATCTTTTATGGAGATTTAATAATTAGGCCTAACCAAGTTAGTATTCTGCACAGTGCATTGCAAATAAATATGACGCTTCATAAATAGTTTCTCACTTACAAAGGCATGCATGAGACCTATTCAGCAACTCACATGTACATGAATGCGATTCAAAACATTCACAAACAAATATTAAGAAAAAAAAAAAATAAGCGAACTTTTTGCAGCTGTATTTCCTGGCGGGTCCGCTAGGGGGCGGTACGGTTCAGGCTTCGTGAGGGGCCGCGCAGTCAAACTGCCTCCACCAATGACCCGGGGCCCGGGACTCTTACTAAGTCCTGCCCGACGGGGAGCAGGGGGAGCGAGAGACCCCAAGGGGGCTGAGGGGGGGTGAGATCCCAAGTGGGGCGCAGGACCGTGATCGCTGGACTTGCGCTGGCGACCAAAGGTCGGCGTCCCGGGCTTACTCTGAACCAAAATATCATTGACCACAGACCATGAAGACTGGGCATCTAATATTCACCAATCATGTAATGAGCAATTATTGCATATATTGTTACATGATTACTACATTACCGTACTGCATTACTGCACTGCTGCATTACTGCACTGCTGCATTACTGCACTGCTGCATTACTGCACTGCTGCATTACTGCA
>JAQIWG010009216.1:0-10813 GCA_034695025.1 Chamaedrilus cognettii | reverse complement strand
TTTCGCAGGGGGGGTGTTCAGTGTTTCTAGGGGGGGTCTACGCCCCCCCAATGGGGGGGTTGTATAAATCCCTGCGGTTTAGACCTATTGCAGCAAAGTGACTCTGCTTAGATAATCTTGACCTGGCCTGTGCTGTATTTCAAACTGGCGCGAAATTATAAACGGGCTCGGGGGGCGCCAGATACCCTCGCTATAGTATACGTCACCACAATAGGCCAACTCGCCTTACGACATTCTGATTTACAATTACAATAACTATAATAGAGCACCGTCTTCAATTGAGTGACGACGCGGGGTCTTTGTACGCCCTGCAGGGGCAAGAGGAGGGTTTCTGGCGCCCCAGAAATTCGTGACAGGGGGGAGGGGCGGTGTTGAATAAAAAAACTTTTCCCTTCCGTGTGCAGCTCCAGACCGGGGGAGTGGAGGGCATAAAAACAGTAGCTTTTCCCCAAAGTCGCAGTATTACAATAATGCATTTCCCTATCATTTAAGAAATTTGCAAACTTGCAATTACCCCCTCTTCGCCCTCCCTCCCCTCGCGCCGCTGCTACTTGAATTTCTGCAAGATCAGTTCTAGCGCGCAATAGTTTGATAGTTGAACACCCGTGCTGACCGTTGTCCACTGACGTAGACGACGTTAATGAATTCAAACCGCTCAGCGTGACTTCGGTAAAAAGGCCTTTCACAGGCTTTTAGCCTGCAGTGGACCAAGGTACAGCCAGTCCAGTACTCTCGAACCGAACAAGGCTGGGCGACATTTCTTGTAGAATTGCGTCAAGCGCGAAGGCGAGGGGGGGAAGTGGGGGGGGGGGGGGGGGGGGGGGGGGGGGGGGGGGGGGGAGGGGGCTGGCGTTGGTCAATGGCTTCGACGGTCGAATTGATAAATTTAATTATAGGCCTCGCACTATGGCACGTACAATGTAGACCTGCATTATGTTGGCCCAGTGATAACTGACCTGGCGCCTAAACTGGTGTCTATAGCCCTACTGAAATCTACGTCTATCTTGTATATGAAATTTAGCCTACAATATTTTTTTATTGATAGGAAGTTTCCATCCCTGAATATTCGAATGGCTTGTTTTGATTAAATTGCGCCAAATTGCACCATGGACTATATTAGCTACCTAAGTACACAACGAGAATTAATTGATTAGAACTACAGAATGAATGGCATGACGTTCGGTCCTATTCATTCATACAGGATGTCTAATTGCCTGTCACACTGAATTATTCCCTTTCTAGCCTACGCAGTCTACGTAGGTTAATTAATTACTGATGCGGTGCAAAGTTGAACTAGGAAAACTGCATCATGCACGGTAACTTTTAATGGCCTCTAGAGTCTGTGTACCCTCCCCCCTTTATTGAAAGTAATTTGCCGAGGCTACTCATTTCAAACGCAAAAGTTTTGAGCTGATTAGGCCGTTAGGCCTAGCGGCCCAAATGTTTCAAATATGTCAAATTTACGTTTTAAAGTTTATATTCTGCTATAATCTTTCGAGCTCTCTCCATAATTATGGAATTTATTGAGCCGACACTATAGTCTTTGCGCCACAATATAGTCGATCCGCCACATCATTTTCAACACTGTTAGTAGGCTATATTGTTAGCATTAAGTACAAATAAATTCCTTCTTTAGACATAGATAAGCTAATAGGTCAAGGCCTACAGCTAATTTTTTTTGTGAACCTGTGGTTTATCGCTTTGCCTTGTTAAGCCTAATGTTGACCGATGAATTATTATAGTTTTCCATTAATAGCCATTAATTAATGGACTCTTGAGAGCCTATCTAGGGCCTACCTCTCCAACAGGATGGCCCATCGTGCGTGCTGGCGTTTAGTGGGGCCTACATGTAGCTCAGCCTGACTCGGCCAAGGCTGCAGCTGTCTTAGCAGCAGCTGAGCAGCTGACCGCGGCGCAAGCCAATAGTTTCAGATAACGGGGGGGTCTATGTGCCAAGGATTATTTCCAGATAATTAATCTGTATGATTATCGGAGTACAACTTGCAACCAAAAATCGACTCAATCTGCAACTAGGTCTAGTCCTACTGTGTTGTAGCCTAGCTGGAATAATATTCACTAGCAGGCTAAAGCAGCGAGAACTAGGAGAATACAGCAGGCAGGAGTTTGAGATTCTTGCGGTAAAAATTATCCTGGGGCCTCATTTACGTATATTTCTTAAGATTTTCTGAAATCTTATCCTAACTGAAATTTAAAACAAATAAAATCCAATCGCCGACCGCCGTGACGTCATCATTCGGTTCGCGCGCGACCGTGCAGAGTTTCCAATAAAAAAGATAAGATGTGCCAAAGATTATCTTAAGACAATCTTATGACTAAAATTGTCATAAGATATCTACGTAAATGAGCCAATTGGTTTGTTAATTATAGCCTAAGCAACGGTGCGTGTTGCCAGAGAATGTTTGAATGCGGAGCTAAGCGGAAAAATTGGGCTCTTAGCCAAAACGTTTGCTCTCCTTGTTCCAGATATGGCAAACCAAGGCCGCGGCCTATGGTAGCCTCCAGCCAATCCGCTGACTGTGAATCACGCGCACGTGATGCTGCGGTCTCGTGACTGGGAGTCTATTTAAACAGCCTAAGAGGACGGGGGAACAATCAAAACAGGCGGATAGACCAACAATAATTTTCCCCTTTCACAAAGACGTGGTGAGGTTTAGGTCCTGTACGAACGCGAATTAAAGATTCACGAGAGAAACTACTATCGAAGGTAGGCAAGCTTTGTTCACGCCGCTATTGCGTTTATAAATAACTCTTTAGTTTAACCGCGCTGCTATCATCGTAAGTAGGCCTAGCGTAACTAATCCAGTAGTGCGATGAATATATATTTTTTTATAAATATAATTGTATATTCATATTCTTTACGGCCACGCAATGCTCGACATATGTTCAGCACCTGTTCAGGCTGTTCAGCTAGTAACATGACAGTATATCAGCTTAACGTTTCACACTGACAAAATCGTGAAGTACATTGTCGTGGAAGCAATATTAGCAAACTAGGCATATGTGGGCCAAAATCGTGAAGTATGCGTTGCCCTTTTAACAATTCATTATTTGTAACATTTCATTTTGACATTTGATACAATGCGCCATGTACGGAGGTTCAATGGCACAAATATTTTCTGTTCACAGCGGCACCCCTGTTGAATATACATGTGTCGTTTTGTTTCAGCCATGATGCTCAGTGTGCTTCTTCCCGCGGCGTTGGTAGCCCTGACCCTGGCCGCCCCCCCAAGAGACGCCCCCCATTGGCTAAACATGGACGGGCCTGCCTCCACGGACGACATACTCAAGTTTCAGCCAATGACATCACTGGACGATCTCTGGAAGTTCTTCAAGATGGAGCACAGTCAGTGATCCACTGCTTGTGAATTAGATGTATTTTGAAGTTTCAATGCAAGAAGGGCTTTGTTAACTCTCGCGTTTGTAATTTGTGAAAGTTTGAATGATTTGACATTCTCAGATGACTATGAATTTAAGAAGGCAAGAGGCGTTTGGAAGATGCAGTGCTCGACCTACATGGCTACATGTGGCACGCTGTGCGCAGACAAACAGTATATGCATCTGTGCCACGCGCATGCATGACATTGCATGTGTAGCATACGCAGTTGCACATACATTTGTGATACGCGCGCGTGTGCTGTGCGCAGACAAGCAGTACGCGCACGCGGTGGAGGAGAGAGTCCGTCGGGAAATCTTTGCAGAGAACCTGAAGCAGATTGAGATGCACAACTACCTGCACTCCAAGGGACTCAAGAGCTACACGATGGGGGTCAACCGGTTTACCGACCTCGTCAGTTCAATCATTGCTCGATTAAATTTTATCCCTAACGATGATGGTCGTGAGGTTTTTTCATAATTCTACGTTTTTTCATAATTTTGTGGAAAAAGAGCAATCGCCCCCCCAGGGTGAAAATCTGCATTCGTCATTGATTAACTGGCCATAGTAAGAGCATGCTATTGTCGTGATATGAAATTGGCTTTGATCCTGGCAGACAGAAACGAAAAGGAATATCCTGGATGCTGAGCCTTTGTTGCTTTTTCTTTACATACTGATTAAAATTGAAGTATTGTGGCAACATAAGATTATAGCAGTAGAATGTTGATTCTCAGTTTATAGTCAATTTGCGTTTATGTACAATTCTCAGTTGTAATGATTTGATTACAAATGTTTGGAGTTGAATATAGAAAATATTAATGGCTGCATATCTTTGACGTTACAATGATGTCATAGCTTCCTTGGCCTCTGACACGAATTGACTAAATTGCTGCGTAGGAACACTCAGAGTTTGCCAAGCTGATGGGAGGCTACCGCCCCGGCAGTGTGGGCTCCAGCGGCCCCCAGGGGGCGACCTACATGTCCCCCCTCGTGCCTACGATTGTGCCCAAGTCGGTTGATTGGAGGACCAAGGGTTACGTCACCCCCGTCAAGAATCAGGTAGACTTGTGCTAGTGCTGCGGCTCTGATAAAGGAAAAAGGAAAAAGAAAAAGGAAGAAAAAAGAGTAGACTTCGAAGAGAATTATTCTGAATGTTTCATTTAGAGGTTTCAACCATTGTTTCTCCGAATCAATGTTATTGGCGTGACATAGTTTTACTCCGCATGTGCAAATTGCTTGGCTATAAATCTACGACAATGAACTTTTGATATCTGCGTGAATTATGGGCCTGCTGATATATTGTTGTAGGATTTGTATGAAATCGTTTTGTTGATTTTAGGGAAACTGTGGATCCTGCTGGGCCTTTAGCACAGTGAGTACTGCTTAGTCCTAAATCTACATCGATTACTGACTATTATCTGAAATACTACGCGGCAATTTGACCTATTGGACTGCTTTGAGTGTAATTTTATATACATTTTTTTTTAAGGATTTCGGCACCCATTGTTTTCAAAACTGAAGGTAAATTTGACAATTTTGTCAAACAAAATTATTTTACCTCTTCGTCTAAATGTGAGCAGTGCAGTAGCGACAGTAGTATAGCAGAGACTTTGAATACGTTGTTATCTTACAATTATATATAGAGAATGTCTTCTTCAGCTATGTAATAGACAATTTATGATGGCATGCAAGGGTGAAGTGGAGGGCGGTTGTCCATGGCTGCAAGTAGCCTATCCCTGCTTAAGTGGGGAATGCGGACACAAAACCCGCGTATGTGTGTAACCATGGCATACAACAATAGCGAAGAGCGTCATAGAGCTTGGCCTTGTGTCTGGTTGGCCCTGCTTCTTTCCTTGCTTCTTGAGCTTGATCCTGTGCCTGGTTGGCGTGCCCAGACAGGCGCGCTGGAGGGGCAGATGTTTCGCAAGACAGGCAAGCTCGTGTCCCTCAGCGAACAGAACCTCGTTGACTGCTCGAAGGAGAACAGCGGATGTAACGGTGGCCTAATGGACCTCGCCTTCCAGTACGTCAAGGACAACGGGGGCATCGACACAGAGGCGTCCTACCCCTACGTCGGCGACGAGGTGCGTCTTGAGCTCATCGGAGGACATCTTTTGGGTGTGATTGCTTTCAGTTGGGCGTGCTAGTCTGAGTAGTCGACCCCCTGCAAGTCAGGGAACAAAAAATAGGCTTGCAGCCCAGAGCTCCGCGGGCGAGTCGCAAAAGGTGACTAGAGAAGGTGGAGCGGTTCTGTGTCTACAACTCGCACATGTGTTATTCAAACTGCATACAATTTGTACAGTTGATATAGAGTATTACTAATTAAAACAGTAATGCCTGCTGTGCGTGCTCAAAGAGCCTTCTTAACGAATCCCAATGCGCCTTGCATCTCGTCTGCTTTTATTTGGTTCGTCTGGTTCGTATATGCTTTACATGTTTCATTTCTGGAGTTTGATTACTTGAGTTTGATGTAGGCCTATTTATGGGTCTTAAGATTGCAGTAGTCCGATCTATTTGTAGGGCGACCACCACAGCATGTTTTCTTTGCTTATATAATGTGTGTCTTGTCGATGCTTAGAGCGATCAATTTAGTTTGACCTAATTGTAGGGTGATTATCAGTGACAGTTGTGGTTTGATCTACTTTTGTGATGATCACCTATGATTGCCGTAGACTGATGATCACCGATCTATTTACAGGCTGATAATTATCAGTATTACCGTAGACTGATGATCACCGGTCTGCTTACAGGGCGATCACCAATGCCACTTCAACGCGAGCAGCGTGGGGGGTAGCGACGTCGGGTTTGTGGACATCCAGGCGGGCAACGAGACTCAACTGACGGAAGCGCTCGCGACCATCGGCCCCGTCTCAGTGGCCATTGACGCCGACAGCGCGCTGCAACACTACAAGGGCGGTGCGTACTATTGACGCTGCATTAGGATCGTAATAAGCGCCATATACTGAACTTCATCCCTCGCGTGCAAAACTCACGACTGGGAGGGGGGGTACAAGGTGTGATGTACACTTTACGGTGGCCATTCACATTATGGTAAATGTTACCGTTATTATTGTTATGTGTGTACTATTATAGTGCCATTTATATTATGAGCGCATCTATAAATAATTTGAGAAGCAAAAAATCAATTGAGAGAGTAGTTGTGTGCGCCACGCACTGAGGGAGTAGTTGTGTGCGCCGCGCAGGAATATTTGACGAGTGGAACTGCAGCCAGGCGCTGAACCACGGCGTGCTGGCCGTTGGCTACGGCACCGAGGATGGCAAGGACTTCTACATCGTCAAAAACAGGTGCGTCGTCCTACATCGTCAAAAGCAGGTACGGTTGTCAACAGATTTTTATTGACAAAATGCTGAGCCCATGGATCCACTAGGCAGCATTCAGAGTAGGCCTATGAATTAAATTTTGTTTGGTTCTCAGTTTGTCTTTCATACCCTCACAATGATTGCTTTGGGCAAACAGTAGTTTGATGGTACTGATGACAAGAGCGCTGGCTTGAGTTTCTATGCGCAATGATATTAAAATTGATCAACAATCGGGGTTATTTTTGTAGCCGTAATAAAGTCGCAGTAGCCTTACCCTGCGGCCTGCTTCACATAAAACAGGAGTTGTGCCATTCCTAGGCCTTGAAAACTGGTGTACGTTCATGCCACCGCAGAAGATTTTAACGCGTAATGCCACGTTGCCCTGTGATGCCCTGCTTATATTAGGCGTACAGTTTGCACCGAGTCTTTATTGCTGACGTAGTGCGCCTGTTACGCAGAATCCCGCTGATGATATTACAGCAGTTTGAGAAATCTGCTCCAGTTTATCATGATGGTATTGCATTGGTCACAGCTGGGGCGAGAACTGGGGTGAGAAGGGTTACGTCCGCATGACACGCAACAAGAAGGACCAGTGTGGTATTGCCGCCAAGGCGAGCTACCCCCTCGTCTAGCCCCAGCGCTGGCGACATCTGACACATCGTCTAGGTACGCTACTTGCTGATATTTATGAAAATGCTGCTGTTTCTTTGTTACAACACACGGCTCTTAAATTACAAAAAAAATAAAAAAAATAAATTATTATATAATAATTATAATAATAATAATACAATAAATAATATACACGATCGTGTTATGTAATACAATAATGGTAATAATACATAATAATAATTAATAATTTAAAAAAATAAAAAATTAATTACCCCCGCCCTTAGTCGTATGATTATAATAATTGTTATGATCGTATTAAGTCGTACAGCGAAATACCGATTGTTATGGTTGGTGCAGTAAACTGTTGTCCAACGGTTACCAAAAATTTAACCATTGGTTGGCTAGAATTTTCAGATGCAACAATAATGTCAAAATGTTTTTGTTTTTACACCATTTTTATACAATGTTATCTAAGTGTTTTGATAATTAGAGGCTTGGTGTAATTCAAGGTAGGTAGGTTTAGGTGTAATTTAGGTTTAATTGTTGAATAAATTATTTAATGTTCGGTTAATGTTTTTATTTTTAAAATATTCTATGACACTCGTACTGATTTTCTTTCAGAGAAGAGAAGAAGCAAAGAAAGAAAAGAGTGCGCCTACAGAAGCAGTATAAAGTTGTTGTCGAAAGGAATTCGTCACGTTTTATTAACCATTTTAAATTTCATTAGTTTCATGTAGTTCTGAACTTTTATACCTCGCGCGTTTTACAACAAACATTAAAGGCCCGCGCACTTGTGACAGTTTCGACGATAGGACCTCGTGTTTGTGATACTCCTGTGTGTCTAGGAATAGATGTCAACATAACGGATGCTCATAGAGTGCTAGGGAGAATAGTAAAATGTTCTTGACGTTCAACGGCGATGCGTTTCTCTAAGCAGTCTAATTTTTCATCATCGCTATTGTCCTGGTCTGGCATTAATTTCTCCGGATCGACACGAACTGTCTATCGTTAAATAGTTGAGGGCGTCATAATTCAATTCCAAGGAGTTTAATGCTGAGTAGACATTTATGTATTTTTCATTTGCATCCCAATGTTGTGGAGTTTTCTATATTTTAGGCGTATAAGATTTTATTTTGAGAATGAAATGCTTTTAGTTTTGTCTGATGTAATGATGCGCTTTTTTGGTGTACGCCTTGTATTCGCCAGAATGCATCCTATAAATGATGCAATAGCATCAGTAAATAGGCTACTGCAATGTTGCAACTATTATGGTCTGCTAAATGCATAATAGTGTATGGTGACTGCTACGATTAGCATCTATCCTTCTATTAGTGAGCAAATTATGAGTGAAAGTTCTACAATTGAGCAGATATGAGTAAGTTTTTTCTACCAGTGAGTAAAGTATCTGTCAAAGTTTCATGGTAAAGGAAAGATGTCTCATTCTCATTGCAGTCTTGGTGATTAAAAGTTTGTGATTCGTCGTGCATGTTTGTGTATCTTACTTGCATGTTTGTGTATCAGTCTCTTACTTACTATCAAATACAACTACCGTGCTTTGTTTTTAAGTAGAGATGATTCAAAAATAATTTAGTCAATAAATCTATCAAAAAGGCATGAATCGAAAACAAATGCTGTCGATGAGGCCTACTGAGAGTCTAATTAGATTTTTTCTGATGACATAATATCTAGGATGGGCCTACGCATTGCTTGGAGTAGACTAATAATTAAAGAAAAGAAAATCTGATAGGCCAAGAGCAAGCCCACCTATCGTAAAAGGACCATTCAATAGGCCCGTATTATTATAGGCCTATAAGTTATGGTATTTCCACAAAGTGCTTAGGTCTAAAGAAAGAGTTAAAATCTTGCTTATGCATGCATTCTCGGGATTAAACCTCGGTCATCATCAACTAGGCGGAAGCACAGTACCCGTGCATAAACGGCGTGCGCGCACACCCCACGAGTAGATAAACACGAGTTTTGAAATTTACTGCAGGATTTATACATTTTGGAAAAATTGGGCCAACATCTACAACATGAACACAGAACACATTTTGTGTGATAACGAAAACAAAATTGGCGGGGCTCCAAGGGGCACAGGTAATTTTATACAAATCCAAGCGAAACAATATAATCAGGGCTTAGTGCGCATGTTCCCTATTTTTTTTTATAAATCCGTTTAGTGGCGGCTGAGTTACTGTGGCGCAAGAATTTTGGCCCCCATGCATTTATAAAACCGATCGCCCATCTCATGTATCAATATTTTGTTAAAGCATATATGGGGCGATTTTTAGCCCCGATCAAGTGCCACACAACAGTGGAAAATCTTGCAAATCAGACTTATAATTAATAAGTTATATCGATTCTTGCACAAGTACATGATATGGCCCCCCAGACCCTCTTAACATTTCAAAATAAATTATTAAGCCAGGAATGCTTTCCCCAATGGCATATATTTCGCCCCTGGTTTCATTATTGTAGCGCTCAAGGTTGTTACCCACGATTACGTGAATTACAGTTTTTCAAAATGTGGGGGGGGGAGCTCCCGGGAGCACCGTTCATTTTTTCGACATTTAAGCGAACCTGTATAATTCGGGCTTAGTCCGCATGTTTCCTGAAAAAATGGTCAAAATCCATTCAGTGGTGGCTGAGTTATTGTAATGCAATGGTTCCCCCCCCCCCCCAACTTCTATAAAAACCGTTCGCCCATCTTGTATATCAATATTTTGTTAAAACATGTAAGGGCGTTTTTTAGTAAGTAGTAAGTGGAACAATCTAATGCAAACAGCGTGCAAATCGAACTGATAACAAAAAAGTTATCGTGATTCATGCAAAAGTGCTCGTGGTGGCCTCCCGGACACCCCCACAATATTTACAATGCAATTTTTTCGCTGGAAACATTTTCGTTAACGGGAAAAGACTTGTAGGTCAGGAGGCGAGTCTCCGGGAATGCGCCAAAGAACCGTAAGAAAAAAAAAGAAAAAAAAAGAAAAAAGAAAATAAAGGTACCGGGCCGAAACAATACGGCTTTCGCTTATCGGCGCATGCCATAAAAAGCTAATGAAAGAAAGGCATTATGAAGCTGAGATCGATGCTGGGACAGCTGGGTTAGGCCTGATAATCTTACGGATCTCGTTACGGCGTGCGCCGATAGGCGAACGCCGTTTTTTCTTTATTTTTCTTATTTGTTATTATTTTTTTCTTACGGATCTTTCGCGCATTCCCAAAGACTTGCCACCTGACCTATAAGTCTAGAATAAGGGTCAACACATTTTTCCCGTTAACGAAAATGTTTCCAGCAAAAAAAATTCATTGTAAACATTGTGGGGGTATCTGGGGGGCCATCGCGCGCACGTTTGCATGAATCGCGATAACTTTTTTACTATAAGTCCGATTTGCACGCTGTTTGCACCAAATTGTTTCACTTACTACTTATTAAAAAACGCCCTATACATGTTTTAACAAAATATTGATATGTAAGGTGGGCGAACG